>CM076575.1:1717929381-1718113238 GCA_034641835.2 Pinus albicaulis
AGACTTAACTGGATTAAATTTCAGTTGAGACTCTATCAAATACATAAGGCACAATGGACACTATACAATACACAAATAATCAATTACTTAAATTTATTCAACTAGTTATAAGAATTTAGTTACTGCTACTATATGAAAGAGGCTTGTTCCTCTAGTTCTACTACATATAAAACCTCTAAATAAAATTCCAGATTCATTTCAAAATCATAACAGTAGAATCAATTTCGAAAAATTCACAGTAGGCAGAGAAGATCGCAGGAATCACACACCATTGTATAAAGACTATTTTCCACCCAACCATGAGCTTTCTCCACAACTCTCCCCCGAGCAGAGAACTATCTTTCCAGTGTAGAAAACCCCTTTGTCTAACTAGTAATGGCTTATTTAAGCTTTCTTTCCCTCAACCTTTTTCCATAACGGTGTCCCGTTATTTTGGGATGTTGTTTCCCTTAGCCTAGGATTTTCTTTTGTTTTTTCCACAAAAGCTTCTTTTAAAACTAACTTTTCTGCAATCCATTTTTATTCTTACCCCTTCTCAATAAATTTCCACTTTACTGAGGATTTTATTAGATCTTTTTATCCCATCTAATAAAATTTATTTTTTATTTAATTTTTCTCCAAGGATTTATGGATATTTTTTGGGAAAGTCTTGGGATTCTGGTCCATCCTCATGGATAAGAATTCCTGGTCTCAAAAGTCTGTATTTACACATTAATATTAATTCCACATTTATTTATTAATTTCAAAAAGATTATGTTCATACATAATCATCCCCTAAGTTCACCTGAACCTTAGGTTTATTTACAAATTATAAAAGTTGTAGATAGGGGTATTATAGAGAGGGAGGAGTAGGGCATAGAGACGCATAGGAGAAAAATATTGTGAATTGTGAGATTTCCATGTAAAATGATGAGAAAAATGAGCCAAGGCCAAAGGTGTCCATGCATAGAATAAAATGGTCCATGTGGGGAATAAAATAGGTGTGTTATACATGGGTGTTTCCCCCATTACATAGAGAAATCACCTTTACATGAAAATAATCATAATTGAGTAACTAAGAGCTCCCTTAAATCGTGTGTCAAAGTAGATCCACCTTCAAGACCTCCAAATCCTACCTAAGACATTAAATTCCCATCAAGTATGGAGTTATGAGCCACCAGGGGGCAGTCAGTACATAAGTACGATAAACCCAGAAGCAATCAAGATGGGGACTAAAAGGATTGGCCTTGTCTGATCCACATGGGTAGATATATAGGATATTGGTATAGCCAAGACTTATCATATCATCCCACATGGCCCTATAGGAAAATTTGCACACATTTGGGCTTATAATAGAGCAAAATTTGGTAAAAAATGAGGGTATGTTGGGCATAACGAGTATCAATGCTAGAAAATTATATTGAAGGATCCTAGAGCCTTGTCTATGATCTTAACCTCTTCAATAACTTTAATGAAGTTCTCCTCCACTAGGTCATATGATCCCATAAAGAACTCCATTGTCTAACCATTTGGGTCCATACTTTTATCCTTTTGGAAAGATGCTAAAATGAATTTTAATTCCTCCTTCAAAAGATCTTCCATACAAATTTGGTTACCTTCTTTAGTTATTTGGATTGGATTATTATATTATATTTCATCCATCTTGATTCTTTTAGAGATGAAAAATTGGAGGAATCATCTCACGGGAATATTTTACCCGTGGGTCTCAGTTTGGTGAATTGGGGTATGAAACCTTCTAGAATAAATGCGAGGCACTAAATATAATTTTTTTGTGGGGGGGATTTTTCTGCTTAATCATTTCACCCCTTCTGTTATTATACACACAAATATGTTTTGAATGGCACAATAATTGCCTCTATTTGAGTTTGTATGCAAAATTTATGCCACCCAGAAGTTGACCTTCCTGATTTAACCACCATGATTTGAGAGGATGCAACGTTAGCTTCCATTATTCATGGAAAATGGGATATCCACATGATAATGATGAAGAAGACTCCGGAAGAGTTGATATTATAAATCTAGTTAAGAGTTGAAAGAGTAAAAGATAATCATTAGTAGGCTATTGGGTTTTGTTGTAACCAAACCACTAGGAAGAAAAAGGTTTCCATTCTATTTGAGTGCATTTTTTTCCGTAGATGACAAGCGTATTTGAGATCGGATGAGAGAGAGAGAGAGAGAGAAAAAAAAATGAAAAAAATTGCGTACTATAAAACCCATGATCCATATGCATCACTCCTTTGTAATTGTACCCATCTCCATTTAGAGAAAGAGAGAGAAAAACAACCTCACCTTCCAACTAGGTTTTATCTCGTAATGGTTTCCCATATCATACTCATGTTATTATGGTTGTGAATGATTTTATTTTTGTATATTCTCTATTTTCCTTATTTTATATATTATGTGCATGAAAATAACTTGATAAATCCAAAAGTCTAAGGAAAATAACTCTTACGTTGACTTTGGATTTTAAGTATAATTATTATCAGATTTGTTGTGAGGAATTGATACGATTCTTGTGGTGATAGAAAATGACAAGGAGTTGAAAGATAGAGATTGATAAATTTAATAGGCATAATTTTGTTGAGAAAGATAAAAATGGAAGATATTTTGATGGATAAATATTACTGGATCATTGTGGATTCAAGATGTCAACAAAATATTCGACCAAGTAGGATAAAAATAAAAAGAGCACAATATAGTTGTGCCTCTTAGATTTAGTATTATTGAATGTTAGGAGAAGATACAATGAAGGCATTGTGGAACAAGTTACGAGCTTTATATCAATCTAAGTCCACGGTGAACAAATTATTCTTGTGGAAGAAATTGTATAACCTAAGGATGAAGGATGGAGACTTAGTGACATTGCATCTGTATGCCTTTAATATTGTGGTAATTCGGCTTCTTGTTGGTATTAAAATTTTAGATGAAGATAAGTGTGTCAATTTGTTGTATTCACTACCAAACTCATGGGATAGTCTCATTGTTTCCATAGGTATTAGTACAACTTATTTAAGTTATGATGAAATATTCTAATCCTTATTATTGGAGTAGATGAGATAGAAAAACATGGAAATTCAAAAAAAAAATTCTTATCTATAAGAGGCCACTCCCATGACAGAAATAAAAATAAGTACTCAAGAGGGAGATCTACATCTCTAGGAAAATTCACAAAGGTATGTCAAATATGTGGAAAATAAGGGCATTTCAAGAAAGACGGTAGTTTCAAAAGTGTTGAGAAAGGAAAGGGATTTGATGGTGCTTCTTCTATATAAGAAAAAAACTCCTCCAATGAAGGAGGGGAGGTGTACTTAGCTTCTTTAAGCACACATTCAAACATGAGGTGTGGGTAGTCAACTCAAGTGCATCTTTTCATAAGAATCCTTACAGGGTACGTTGGGCATAACAAGTATCAATTCCAAATAATTATATTGAAGGATCCTAGAACCTTGTCTATTCTCCTAACCTATATAATATTTTTTATCAATTCCTCCTCCATAAGGTCATAGGATTCCATAAAGAACTACAATGTTTAACCATTTTGGTCTCGAATTTTATCCTTTTGGAAAGAAGCTAAAATGAATTTTAATTCTTCCTTCAAAATATCTACCATAAACATTTGAATTGGATCATTATATTATTTTTCATCCATATTGATGCTTTAAAAGTGGAAAAATTGGAGGAATCATATCACATAACCATTTTTATGTGTGGGTCTCAGTTTACTGAATTAGGGTTTGAAACCTTCCAGAAGTAGTTTGAGACATTAAATAACATTTTTTGGGGGATACAAATTTGTTGCTTAAGAATTGCACTCCGTAAAAATTTTATACTTAAAGATATGTTTCTAATGGCACAATAATTGCCTTAATCAGAGTTCATATGCAAAATTTATGCCACTCGAAAGTTGACCTTCCTGTTTTGATCACCATGATTCAAAAAGATGCAATGTGGGCCCCCATTATTCATGGAAAAGGGGCTAGTTGCATGATAATGATGAAGAATTCTTTAGAAGAATTGATATTGTAACTCTAGTTAAGAGGTTAAGGAGTCAAACTTAATCACTACTAGGCTATTGGGCTATGTTACAATTGGGCAATTAGGAGGAAAAGGGGTTACATTCTATTCGAGTGCATTTCATTCCATTGATGAGAAGAGTATCTAAGAGTGGATAGAGAGAGAGAAATAAATAAAGTTTGTGTAGTGTAACAACCCACAAGCCACAAGTCTCACTCCTTTGTACTTGCACTCATCTCCATTCAGAGAAAGAGAGAGCAAAGACCTTCTAATTGTATTTTCTCCCATAAGGGTTTCCTAGATCATACTTATGTGATTATGGTTGTGAGTGATTGCATTTTTTTTATGTTCTATATTTTCCTTATTTTAAATTATCCCATGCATAAAAAAAAATTGATAAATCCATAAGTCTAAGGAAAATAGCCCCTCTCTCTATAGATTTTATATTTTAAGTATAATTTTATCATATTTGTTATGATGAATTGTTCGGTGGAATATCCATTACAATTTACAAATCATTTAGTCATAAAAATGGAAGAAAAAGGATGTTAAATTCATGATTTTAGTTGTATTACCCCTATCTATTTATTTATAAATGGATTGAGAATAAAACTTGTAGATCTACTATCTCTATGAATTTGGTCACTGACTGGACTTTTAGATTTTTAATTTCTCTGTGTGTTGACTCTCTTGTTATGATTAGATTTTTTTTTAAATAACTATGTTCTCATATCTCTTGTTTAACAACACAACCCTATTTGTGTCATTCTATACTAAACATATATACATTATTACATCTCCTTTAACATTAGTTTCTCCTCCTTCCTAAAATTATCTTCCTCTGCTCATACATAGAAATGAAATCTCTGTGGAATTTCAATGATCTTGGGTCTAGGATAGAGTCTTAAAATCTATGACGCTACCAAACCAAGAATCTCAATAGAACGACTTTGCACAACAAAATATGAACAATAATAAATCACACATGCACATAATATAAACAACTTTTAACATTTTTCAACCCAACTTCATTATATTAAACAACATATAATACAAAATTTTAGGGCTCCTGTACTAGGGATAATGGCCATCAATCATCCACATGTACAAGATACAAAATGGGGCTTGGTGTTAGTATATCGATGACCAATCTACCCTAAAAAATATACTCTAACCATATGGCTGATGTAATCGACTCTCTCAGCTCCTCTCGGTCGTACCTTGTATCTGCCTAGTCCTTAGGCTCCCGATCTGCATCTCCTGCCTCTATCAGTTCTCCAAGTACATTTGGTCACTGAATCTTGGCTATCCAAACTTCACACTAGTTTATCATTCGTCCATAAACAAATCAACACATCGAGACTCCTATCAAGTTTTTTACACACCCACTTGTGAACAACTCTCAACTTAAAATTTCTGCTCCTCAAATACTCAGGGACTTCATCCCACTATGGTCTTCATGCACTGCTCAAATTAAAACCAACATAGGGCATGAAGGGCTGCCACCTATCACTGCAAGATGTCCATCTCCCATAATGAACACATGATAGGAGGAATTCCCATCATCTGTTGTAGAAGTCCTTCTCCACACACAAGTCTCAGGCTACTTAAAACTACTCCTGTTTGATCAGAACCTTGAGCTCAACAACTGCCACTATAGCAACCATCTCAATCCATGAAGATGGTGCACACCAGGATCCAACTTGGGCACTATCACGTTGCCCTCTAGCATTACCATAAATTTCCAATCCACGTTCACACTTGGTCCACTCTCACGCTACCCTTCAATAGTCCACGAGTGGTCAATACACGATGTAGCATATGCACCTAGCTAGGAAATCCTCACACCTAAGAAACCCTCCTCTTGGATGTTGACATAATTCTTAACATGTCCTCACCTAGGACACTCATACAACCATCATCAATCCATCAAGATGCCATTTATATCTCCTTCTGCTACTATCCTATTAACCATTAATCTAATGCTTCTAGAAGACTAGTTAGGGTACAATACTAGCCCTTACCCACTGATCTAAAAATCCTTCAAGTACCCTACAATAAGAATAAATCACTGTAGAATATACCTCTTAGGGAAGGGCTCTTAACCACCCTAGTGAACCCCAACCTCCTTGGCTTCCATAGGCTGTAAAGTCTATCATCCAATCTGGTCTAAATCTAGACCCAACACAAGTCATCAAAGGAGAAAATACATACCTTTGTACTGTTGTTCATGGGAAATGTTTTGGTAACTGGTTAGGGCTCCCACTATAACCTACAAAAACCCAACTATCTTGCTCAAAACACACCTCAAATGATGTAGCCTCCTCTTCCCTACAAGTTAGGTGACCTCTCTATGTGAGGAGGCAACTACAACTCCAAGTTAGGGATGTTTTGATCCTCAAAACATCACCTACAGGCCTACAACCTAGTAATCACAGATGGGTCACTAACTCAGCCTGTTTTAGGAGTTTCTCCTACTATCTCTTTCCTAGAAAAACCTTCAATTAGGTAAGGCCTTCATACAAGCCTTGATGCCTCTTCAAATTGTCCCCAAGGAGAAAATTCGAGCTCCTTTCCTTGCAAACTATAACAAGGTATTTTTGATGTCCCAAAATAGTCACAAGGGTGACCTTCAACATCCCCTCTCCTTCATTTGAAGCAACCCTGCATTCTAGCCTCCACAGAAAAGGTTTCTCCCTCCTCTATGAGTCTTCCGTTGTCCTTGTGTTACACCAAATGGATGGTACAAATGACCTTCACTCACCTCCTATTTATACACAAATAGAAGGGCTTCTCCAACATCATTAAAGGGCTTGAAAAAATATAATAAATCTTCTTAACACCAAGCCAACCTGAACTCTTCATGTGAAAACCCAACCATAAACTTCAAAAATCCATATATCCATTTCTACAACTCAAAATTAGATGATTTTTATTGCATTAGATTCATCTCGCTAAGATCTATCATCCTCATCCATCTAATGTCAAAATGTGCTCATGGTTTTTGTCCAAATCCTAAGGGGTGAAAAACCCTATCTTGGGTTCCAAGCCTACATGTGACTCTTGTGGCACTTTGCCCTCCAATCCCTAAACCCTAGGGCTTGGAGTACCTCCAAAGCTACCAAAAAACAACACTCCCTCTTAGCGAGGGAGGTACTTATAAGACTATGAAGTAACAATCATCATTCGGTGATACTAACCCATCTTTCATCCACCACTGTAACATACCTTGTAGAATGAACCCGTCAATCTCGGTAGTATCTCTGTCTCATCACATATGAACCTGAAGATCCAAAACCTCCATAGGGTTTCTCCCTCTAAGCCTACATGATTTCCACTAGCTCAGTCCTGCAAGCATTCATCCTCTTGGATCAAATACCACTCATGCAAATCCCTCCAATCTCAAATATGCAACATCATGATCAAATGAAGACTCTAGCCTGCCAATATCCAGTCCATCACATGAAGAAATATTGATCAACCTGATCTCATCCATGCCAAATCAATCCTCAAGTTGTCCCAACCATCCATGAAAAATCAACGGAAGTCCATGATTAACAATATTCCCTACAAAAAACTCTTGTTCCCAGGATCACCACCAATCCACTAGAATTTCCATTCAATCTTGTTGCCAATCCAGTCAAGACCACATGTTAATGTATTTATCTGAACCCTTTGCTTCATGATATATACACCCACATCTCTCTCTGAGTTGCTTTGTTGTGAATTCTCATATTCACTATCCCTCAAAGTAGCTCAGACACCCTCTGATACCATGTTGAATTTCCACGATCTTGGATCTAGGATAGAGTCTTAAAATATATAACACTACCAAACCAAGAATATCAATAGAACTGCTTTGCACATCGGAATATAAACAATAGTAAATCACACATACATATAATATAAACAACTTTTTTACATTTTTGAACAAAACTTTGTTATATTAAACAACTTATAATACAAAATTCTAGGGCTACCATACCAGGGATAATGGCTCTCAATCATCCTCTATTATAAGATACAAAATGGGGCTTGGTGTCAGTACATCGACGAACAATCTACCGTCAACAAGATACTCTGACCATCTGGATGATGCAGTCGAATCTCTTATTTCATCTCGATCATACCCTGTACGTGCGCGGTCCTTTGTCTCTTGATTTGTAGCTCCTGCCTCTATCAATGCTCCAAGTCCATATGGCCACTGAATCTTGACTATCCAATATTCTCACTAGTTGAGCGTTCATGCATCAATGCATCAACACATCGAGACTCCTATCGAGTTTTTCACAACTCCACTTGTGAACAACTCTCAACTGGCCACTGCTGCTCCTCAACTACTTAGGGACTTCATCTTGATATGGTCTTCATACGCTACTCCATTGAAGACAAACATAGGGTACGGAGGGCTACCACCTATCACTACAATATTTCCATCTCCCATAATGAACATGTGCTAGGAGGACTGTCCATCATCTGATGTAGAAGTCCTCAACACACAAGTCTCAGGCTACTCAAAACTGTTCATGGTTGATCAAACCCTTGAGATCAACAACTTCCACTCTAGAAACCATCTAAGTCCATGAAGATGGTGCAAACCAGGATTGAACTTGAGAACTATCATGCTTTCCTATGGAAGACCATAAATTCCCAATTCGTGTTCACACTTGGTCCACTCTCAGATTGCTCTCCAACAATCCATGAGTGTCCAATACATGTTGTAGCATATGCACCTAACTAGGGTATCCTCACACGTAGGAAACCCTCCTCTTGGCTTCCAACATACTTCTCAACATGTCCTTGCCTAGGAAAATCATCCAACGATCATCAATCCATCAAGAGACCATATGTAGCTCCTTTTGTTGTTGTCCTTTTGATCTTTAATTTTATCCTTCTAGAAGACTGGTTAGGGTACAATCTAGCCCTAAATCACCGCTCCAACACTCCTTAAAATACCCTACAATCTGACCAAATCACTTTAGAATTTGTGTCTTAGGGAAGGGCTCCTAACCACCCTAGTTATCCCCAACCTCCTTGGCTTCCACAGGCTACAAATTCTATCATCCAATATGGTCTAAATATAGACCCGACACAATTCATCAATGGAGAAAATAAATACCTCTATAATTTTGTTCATGGGAAGTGTTTTGGTCACTAGTTATGGCACCCACTATAACCAACAAAATCCCAACCGTCTTTCTCAAAACACACCTCAAATGATGTGGCCTCCTCTCCTCTACAAGTTACGTGACCTTGTTGTGTGAGGAGGCACCTACAACTACAAGTTAGGGATGTTTTTACCCTCAAAACATCACCTACAAGCCTACGGCCTAGTCATCACACAAGGCTCACTAGCTCGAGTTCTTTCAGGAGGTTCTCCTACTATTTCTTGCCCTAAAAAACCTTCAATTAGGTAAGGCCTTCATAAAGCCCTTGCTTCCTCTTCAAACTGTCCCCAAGGAGAAAATATGAGCTCCTTTCCTTGGGTCCTGCAAAAAGGAATCTTCATTGTCCCAAAATAGTCACAAGGGTGACCTTCAACGTCTCCTCTCCTTCGTTTCAAGAAACCCTATATTGTGACCTTCACATAAAAGGTTTCTCCCTCCTCTACGAGTCTCCCGCTCTCCTTGTGTTGCACCAAATGGATGGATGACCTCCACTCACCTACTATTTATACACAAATAGAAGGGCTTCTCCAACATCATCAAAGGAATTGAAAAATTGTCATAAGTCTTCTTAATACCAAGCCAACCTAGATTCTTCATGTGAAAACTGAACCATAAACTTCAAAAAATCATATCTCCATTTCTACAACTCAGAAGCGAAGGATTCTCATTGCGTTAGATTCGTCTCGCTAATATCTATCATCCTCATCCATCACATGTCAAAATGTTCTCATGGTTTTTTCCCAAATCATGATGGGTGAAAAACCACTACCTTTGGTTTCAAGTGCACAAGTGACTCTTGTGGTGCTTTTCCCTCAAATCCCCAAGCCCAGGGCTTGGAGTACCTCCCAAGCTAACAAAAAACAACACTCCCTCTTAGTCAGGGAGGTACTTCCAAGACTAAGAAGTAAATATCATCACCCGGTGATACTAACCCATCTTTCGTCCATCACTGCAACATACCCTGTAGAATGAACCCGTCAATCTCGATAGTATCTTTGTCTCATCACATCTAAAACTGAAGATCTCAAACCTCCATAGGGTTTCTCCCTCTGAGGCTAGACTCCATCTCAGCCTACATGATATCCACTGCATCATTCATGTAAGCATTCATCCTCCTGGATCAAATATCACTCTTGCAAATCCCTCCAATCTCTGATATGCAACATCACGATCCAATGATGATTCTATCCTGCTAATATCCAGTCCATCACATGAAGCCATCTCGATCAAAATTATCTCATCCATGCCAAAGAAATCCTCGATTTTTCCCAACCATCCATGACAAATCAATGGAAGTCCATGATCAACAATCTGCCCTAAAAAAATTGTTTCTCCCCAGGCTCACCACCAATCCACCAAAACTCCCAAAAATCTTGTTGCTAAGCCAGTCAAGGCCACATCTTCATGTCTTCAATTGAATCCTTTGCTCCATGATATAGACACCCAAAAATCCCTCTGAGTATATTCACTGTGCATACTCGGATTAACTGTCCCTCAAAGTAGCCCAAACACCCTATGATACCATGTTGAATTTCCACGATCTTGGGTCTAGGATAGGGTCTTAAAATATATGACGTTGCCAAACCAAGAATCTCAAGAGAATTTCTTTGCACAACGGAATATAAACAATAGTAAATCACACCTGCATAGAATATAGAATTTTTTTTCATTTTTCAACCCAACTTTGTTATATTAAACAACATATAATACAATAGTATAGGGCTCCCGTACCGGGGATAATGACCCTCAATCATCCATTAGTACAAGATACAAACTGGGGCTTGGTGTTTGTACATCGATGACCAATTTTCCCTCAATAATATGCTCTGACCATCTGGATGATGTAGTAAATTCTCTTAGCTCCTCTCAATCGTACGTTGTACGTGCCTGGTTCTTTAACTCATGATCTGCAACTCTTGCCTCTATCAAAGCTCCAAGTGAATCTGGCCACTGAATCTCGGCTATCCAATCTCCTCACTAGTTGATCGTTCTTCCATCAACACATCAAAACATTGAGACTCCTATCGAGTTTTTCATAGCTCCACTTGTGAACAACTCTCAACTTCCCACTGCTACTCCTTAGCTACTCAGGGACTTTCGCCCACTATGGTCTTCCTGAACTGCTCCAATGAAGACCAACATAGGGCACGAAGGGCTACCACCTATCACTGCAAGATGCCCATCTCCCACAATGAACACAGGATAGGAGGATTGCCCATCATCTACTATAGAAAACCTTCTCCACACACAAGTCTTGGGCTACTAAAAACTACTCCTCATTGATCAGACCCTTGAGCTCAACAACTTCCACTCTAGCAACCATCTAATTCCATGAAGATGGTGCACACCAGGCTCCAACTTGGGCACTATCACGCTATCCTCCGATAGGCCATAAATTCCCAATCCACGTTCACACTTGGTCCACTCTCACGCTTCCCTCCACTCGTCCACGAGTTTCCAATAAAATCTATAGCATATGCACCTATTTAGGGCATCCTCACACCTAGTAAACCCTCCTCTTATCTACCGACATAATTATCAACATGTCCTCACCTAGGACACTCATCCAACCATCATTAATCCATCAAGAGGCCATCTGTAGCTCCTTCTGTTGTTGTCCTCTTGACCTTGAATTTTTTGATTCTAGAATAATGGCTATGGTACAATACTAGCCCTAAAATGCTGCTCCAATACTCCTTCAAGTACATTAAAATTTGACCAAATCACTGTAGAATATTTCTCTTAGGGAAGGGATCCTAACCACCCTAGTTAACCTCAACCTCATTGGCATCCACAAGCTTCAAATTATATCATCCAATATGGTCTAAATCTAGACCCAGCACAAGTCATCAATGGAGATAATACATACCTCTGTACTACTATTCATGGGAAGTGTTTTTGTCACTGGTTAGGGCTCCCACTATAGCCTACAAAAAACCAACAATATTTCTCAAAACACACCTCAAATGGTGTGGCCTCCTCTCCTCTACAAATTAAGTGACCTCGTTGTGTAAGGAGGCACCTAAAACTCCAATTTAGGGTTGTTTTGATCCTCAAAACATCATCTAGAGGTCTGCGGCCTAGTCATCGTAGAAGGGTCACTAACTCAGATTGTTTTAGGAGTTTCTCTTGCTATTACTTTCCCAGAACAACCTCCAATGAGGTGTGGCCTTCATACATGCCTTGTTGCCTCTTCAAACCATCCCCAAGGAGCAAATCCAAGTTCCTTTCCTTGCAACCTGCAACAAGGTATCTTCACGGTCCCAAAATAGTCACAAGGGTGACCTTAAATGTCCCCTCTCCTTCGTTTGAAGCAACCTTGTATTGTGGCCTCCACAAAAAATGTTTCTCCCTCCTCTACGAGCCTCCCGCTCTCCTTGTGTTGCACTAAATGGATGGTACAAATGACCTCCACTCACCTCCTATTTATACACAAATAGAAGGGATTCTCGAACATCATCAAAGGAATTGAAAAACTGTCATAAGTCTTCTTAACACCAAGCTGACCTAGACTCTTCATGTGCAAACCTAACCATAAACTCAAAAAATTCATATCTCCATTTCTATAACTCATAATCATATTATTCTCATTGCGTTAGATTCGTCTTGCTGAGATCCATCATCCTCATCCATCACATGTCGAAATGTGCTCATGTTTTTGGCCCAAATTCTGATGGGTGAATAACCCCTACCTTGGGTTCCAAGCCCACAAGTGACTCTTGTGGTGCTTTTCTCTCCAATCCCCAAACCCTATTGCTTGGAGTACCTCCCAAGCTACCAAAAAACAACAATCCCTCTATACTAATTTTATATCCATGTTCTACCCAATCTAACATAACTTGTGGGATTCAAAATTATATAGAGGGGGGGTGGTGAATCAATGATGCTGATTTTTACTTATTTAGACATTTGAACATCATAAAACATCAATCCCATAACCTAATTAAGTAATACAATATTTACATGGAAACGAGATAAAACAATAAAAAAATATTTATATGAAATATCTTGTAGGCACCAACCTACTATCACATCCATTTGTAGGCACCAAATTATAGTAGACACTAATCTCCTCTGCTTCTTTGGAGGAACCAACCTACATGAGACATCAATCCACTCTTCTACTTTGTAGGCACCATCCTCTAGGAGACACTAATCCCCTTTTCTATTTTTTAGGAAACAAGGCCTACAATACACACCAATCCCCTTAGTTATTTTATAAGAACTAACCTACAAGAGACACCAATCCCCTTTGTTGCAAGATTTGCATTCACCAACCTACAAGAGTTGCTAATCACCATTGTTGCAAATATTCATATGCACCAAACTACTTTACTAATTTTGCTTGATTATTCAAAATGTATGTTATTTTCTTCTACGTTCACCGAGTTTTCTTGCTTTTTCTGCATTCATTAGGTCTATTAGTTACTTCTGCCTTCACCAAGTCTACTTGTTGATTCTTTCTTTATCAGGTCTACTTCTCCCAAAAAAAATTGCTTTTGGATTCTTCCCCAGAATGAATTCAGACAATATGCCATGTATCCAATTTTTCAAATATTATTTTGAAATTTCTACCATAGATACTTATATATTTCCTCTCTTTCTAATCCAAATTGTATAGTTCGAAACATCCTAGAATAAAGCTATAGAAAAAAATCCAAGATGACCTATTTGAACCATGTTTCAAGAGCAACTAGGAAAACTAACTTCCTTATATAATATCTCTGAAATTCTAGTGAAACAAAGTCTGGAATTTCTATCACAGGTACTTTAAGATCTATTGTCTATCTCATCCAATTTTTTTCAAAAATAAAGTTATAGAAAAAAATGAAACTTGACTTATTTGAGCATGTTTCAAGAGCATTCAAGACACTGAATTCCTTAGACCATCTATTGAAAATTATAGTGAAGCAAGGTATGCAATTTCTTTAACAACTACCTTGATATCTCTTCTCTATCTCCTCTAGATTTCGTATTCTAAAACATCACTAAAGAAATATTTAATGAAAATACCAAGCTGGCCTACTTGAAGAAGAATTTAGGAGCATTCAAGAAGCCTAAATTACTGATATAATATCTTCGAAATTAAAGGGAACCAAGGTCTATAATTTGAACCATAGGCACAAGATGATATTATATCTATATCCTCCAATTTTCATCATAGGAAACATCCCATAACAAAAGTTATAACAAAAATTCCAAGTTGGCCTATTTGAAGAAGAACTCAAAATCATTCAAGAAGCCCAACTTCCTTAGATCACATATCCCAAATTATAGAGATAAAAGGTCTAAAATTTTAATAACATGTACATGATGATCTTCTAACGATATCATTGAATTTTCATGGTCTAAAACATAAGAAATAAAAAGTTATGACGAAAATGTGAAGATGACCTATTTGAAGATGTTAGGAGCATTACAGAATCCTAACTTCATTACACCATATCTTCAAAATTGGAGTGAATAAGGGTATTAAATTTGAAGCATTGACACGTGAATATCTTCTATTTCAATCCTCCAAGTTTCACATCCCAAAACATCCTATAAAAATAGTTATTGTAAAAATTCCTAGATGGTGTTTTTACCCCATATATCACATTTTGCTTGCACCTTTAGATTCTAAGAATCACCCCAAAAGTTATTCATTAGCTCCTATTGTGACCTCAGATCTCTTCTTGATTGGATATTACTCAAATGAATTCATATAACCTTTATTTATAGTGTTTTTTACGTTCACTTATGACAATGACTTGTAAAACTGGTTGTGTAGGCTTTCTTACACTTTGGTTGGGTCATCTTGATGAAAATTTTCATATCTCCTCATTCCTATGGAATTAAAAGGAGTATCATATACCATTGGAAAGGTCTCTCAATAAAAATTCCAAGCATATATCCTATGCTCTCATTTGAGCTAGATAATTGGAGTAAAAATTCATTCAAATATAGGGTATCCAAATGGGGCATCAAAAGTCCATAAAAAATATTTCCAACAATTTTCATTTTCCAATCTTTATTTTGGACATAGTAACCCCCCCTGCCTATAATCGAAACCAATGATAAAAATATTTCCAACACAAACCCATTTAAAATTTTCAAGGTTTCTAAAAATTGAAAACATGTTGATCCATGGAACTTTTATCATAGATCACTTATCCCTTCTAGTCAGTTCCATTTTCCTCTTCCTCCCTGATGAGTCCTGGTATTACAAAAAGAATGTTGCAACTCCCAGGGCCGCAAAATTTAATTTATCAATGTGGAGTTCGTACAAACTTAAGAGGTGAAAGTGTGATATGCACAATAAGCAATATTCTACCTAGGTTTCTCTGAGACAACGAATTGAAGTGAAATATACAAAGACAATTTTGAAAATTTTGAAAGAAGGAACTACTTAAATTTGCAAGTAAAAGAAATTATTGAACATTAATTTTCCTACTACATCAAGGAAATATTAATATAATTGCCTGGAAATAAAGGATGGAAAAGAAACCCTAATCTGTTATGCAGAAGATAAATGACAGGAAATTAAACACTAGCTAATTGCACAAAATCAATGACTCTAATCTATCTTGAATCAAAGTGAACTCTATTAGATTTGTAGAAACCATCAAATGATCAAATGAAATCAATGTAAACCAATTGAATGCTATTTAACTCATAATCAAAACAATAAACCCTAATTGCATATTTAAAGCTACAATGATGAAAGGATGATGTACAAAGGGTCTTTGTCTTCTCAAGATGGATTCCAAGATTTAGGGGATGTTTTCAAGTGATGAATCGAAAAATATAAGCTTAAGAAGCAATTTTGGTTGAGTTTTGATAAATTTTGTGAAGTGTTATAGGATTGCTACAAGACTACTACAAGATGCTATAGGATGCCCTATGTTACTACAATATTGCATTTGAGAGTGATATGAGTGTTCTAAAAGCAGTCTGAAGGTGGGAGAAGGCATCATGATGTTGGGGAAGAGTGTGAAGGTACTTTCCAAGCTTATATATACTTAGTAACCCATCTTTCACAAGGGGGAAAAGCAAACTAACAATCTCTTATAGCTCTGTAATGAAATTTTTTGTGAGCAGTCAGTATGGAGGAATGAGTGAAGATGGGAAAGAGGGTATTGAAGAATATGGTGTGGGTGACAGAAAATGATGTTATTTTTCCTTCTGAACCAATAGATCTCACTTGCACACAAATTTATTATTCAACAAATAAAGGAATCATGATTAAAGGACTGTTAAAATACTAATTGCCGAAAACCAAAATGCATAGGAAAGGAAGAGTTGAATTTAAACTAGGATTCAACTATTGCATAAAAGAAAGACTATATTTTTGTGCTTCTCTACACAGGGCCTACAACCAAGCTTCTTAAGAGGGATGACAGATCAAAATGCAAAGACAAAAATTTTCATATAATCATATTTTCAAAAGAGAGATACAACTAGGCTAAGTGTAGAAAAATAAATGAATAAAAGAAATATACAAGAAAGGGGCATGAATGCTTGGGTTGGTCACTAACCCAAAGAAACTTAGCTCCCTTAAAACACACTCAGACTGAGGAAAAATGATGTTTTTCATTGATCTAAAAAATTATTCAAATATATAACATGACAAATGAAATAACAAGTAGCAAGTTCTAGCTCTAATAGTTTAGCTCTGGATGCAAGTTCCGACATGTATCCTCTGTATGGTTGTCAATGTCGCAGTGGTTGCTGGGAGCTTTGCACTGGTGTGTCGCGATTTCCATATTTTTATCTTTTCCCCATTTTTTTTTCTTCTTCCCCTCCTTAGAAGATTCTCATTGCTCCTTCTACTTTTATCCACTTGATTTCACTCTCTTAAGACCTATGTTTTCCAGGTATTGTGCTTGTACACAAGCCTAGTCCATTGATTTGGGCTTGAATGACATAAATTGCTCGCAAAGATGACGGTGTACACCCCACAAATACTTAAGGAGTACATCTAGGTTTTGAACTATGTGGTATATATAATATTGATTTATCTAGTATTATTATAACAATACAAATAACATAATGCTTTTTGCATATACTATGTAACATTTTATTTCTCTAACAAAAAGTTTGATTTTTCTTCGGAAAAAATAACAGTAAAAATAAATAATTTAACCTAAGTTATTTAGTATGAATACAACCAATTAAGAGAGAAAATAGTAAAAAAAAAATACTGGAAATGAAAAGAAGGTAAACAATGGAAATAAAATAAACAAAAAGAACCAAGGAGAAAAAGTAAGAAGATTACTTCAAGGAGAGAGCAGGGATCCAATTTCTACTAATCTTCCAACTGTCATCCTTGTTAAGATTTTTGGTCTCTTGTTTCTCAATCTCAAAAGTTTCCCTGAACTTCTTATGATGATAATGGGAAATATTAGCTAGGACACAAGCATCCTCTATATATATGTGATGCTTCGCATTAGTTGAATGCTCAACAAGAGCCAAAGATCGAAAACATTTATGCTTGATGTCCATTGCATGCTATTGAATTCTAAACTTGATGGAATTACTAGTCTCACCTATATAAGGCTTCCCATATGAACAAGGGATCATGTAAGGACCTTTAGAGTTAGAGGGATTAATCTGATCTTTAACAGACATGAGGGAGGAATGAATAGTGGTAAGGGGCTTAAAGGTCACCAAAATATTGTTTTTCTTAATCTGAGCCAACTTGTATGAGGTTCCTTGAATAAAATGAAGATATACAATAGCAATGGGATTATTGGAATCTATTCTAATTCATAGTGTTGGCCTCCATTATGACAATAAAAGGGGCTTTCTTAGTCTCTTGTGTAGTTTCTTGTAGCCTCTGCAAGGCCTCTTTCTTTGCTTCCATATCACAATATAGTTGAGTAGTCACTTCAGTGAACCTCTCTTCTTGCCACTTATTCAACTAAGTGATTCTCCTCCAATAGAAAAATCCATTATTTGTTCTTGTCTAATTATACCCTAATGGTCGTGAATAATTCCTAGCAAATAACAAATTTCCTTTTCTATCTCATCCACTTTCAGCCTCCAATACTGAATTTTCTCTTGAATTTTCTTGTTGAAGCCTCCAAAATCTTTCAACTTCTCCCTCTTCAAGGCTTTGCCCATGGTATCTACTTAAATATATTTAATGAACTTCCTCTGATACCATATGATTATAGGCATCCATTTCAATAACACATATATTTTTTGGAATAAAATTAAATGAAGTATATGCAATTAGAAATAGGTTGAGAACATGTCTCTCCAACTGTTGTTTCTTAATGGTTACAATGCATAGTTCGAAAATCCAACAAACAAAATCTAGGACAATTGAATAACAACCATTTGAAAGCAAGTTTACTATGTTTAGATTTGGTTTAACCAATGCATTCATGGTCTTGGATAACCAAGGTTAACCCTAAATTCACCTCCTAGAACAAAAAACATTGCTCGGAGGAGAGGGGAACAACCGAAGAAAAATTAAAAACACCCAACAATGATAAAAATTCCCAACAATTCATCAAAGTCGATGAAATCAAATTGGAAACCTCACAGAGAAGTGCAATAGTTGTAAGATGACAATTATTGAAATTTAATCTCTTAGTATAGTGGATGGAGAAGAATAGAGAGTTATCAACATTCATTAAATTGGTTATATTTTATTTAGAAAATTAAAATATGGAAATATTTAGCGTATCCATGTGTTGAAAGAGCTATAACAACACACTGTAAATGACAAAAATATTCTCACCTAAAGCACTCCACAAAACATTAAAACAAAAATAGAGAAACCAAGATGTTTCCAAAAACTCAATTGGAAATAAAATTAGGTTGAATGGGTATTTTATTTTTTAAATTATAAAAAAAAAGATGGCGAACTAGCAACCCCCTCCCCTCCCCACATATATATGTAACAACCTGTGAGCCACATATATCATAAACCCATAGCTCAACCTAGGACCGAGATGTTCGAAGACCACTAAAGACTTTCGTTTGGATCCCAAAATCCAACGAGATTTCTATCCTTCCAGACTTACTATGACCAGCCATGGTGTCCCCCCATGGGATTTGAAATTGTGTGGAAGGGATTGCATGCTAGTGAGACAACCACCCTATCATCCCATGAGGAGAATAAATGGGGATTTTATCAAGCAAGAAAAAGATTACAAAATGGTTAGCTATGCACTGATTTTAATTTATTTTTACTCACTCACCAGATATTTGTAAACAACCAGGGTTACAGAAAAATCTTCACCCGTCATGGGATAAACTCAATGTCTCATTTTTCTTAGATCTTCAAGCAAAATACTTAAGTTCTCATCTATACTACTACTTTTTTATTAATGAAAACAAAATTACATGTTACATGAGCTAGTATTTGTCAATCAAGACAGTCAAATATGCCGCAATTAAATAATTACAATGGGAGAAAATTAGGATTTTCTCCCTTTTTTATTTTCAACCTTCCACCAAGAACCTCGTGTTGGCGTGGTCGATATAAGGACGAGCTGGTTGTCTTCCGCATGTGCTCTAATGTCCTTATCAGAGTCTGATGTGTCTGAAGTATGTAGTCTTTTATTTCCCCTGTTATCTAGTGCCCCAAGATCCATATCCAGCTGTGGCTTGGTGGTACTGTCAACGGGTTCTTGCATTTCCTGTTCCTGTGTGTCCAAAGTAGTGTCATTCTGTTTGCTTTCTTGTGGGATGGGTTCTTCCACTTCTTCCTATTGTTTTGGCTCTTCTGAAGGAAATTTCCACCCTTTGGCAACTTTACCTGTTTTCTTCTTTTTCCTGTTATCCCTTGTGGCTACCGGGCATGTGTTTTGTAGGTGTCCCATGTTCTTGCATATCCGGCATCTAAATGTTGTGTTCTCATAATCTAAGTGTTGTGTCCATTTTTGTTGTTTATGATTCAAAAAAATACACTCAGGTAGGCCTTTGCTCAAGTCAACTTCCACAAATATTCGTGCAAAAGTGAAAATGCACTCCTCCAAGCGTTGGGTATCTGTTTTAATATATTTGCCAAGGATGTTTCCAATACCTCCAAGAACACTTTCCTGCCAGAAATGAAGTGGGAGGTTGTGAAGCCTGACCCAGACCGACATTCTGGTCACCTCCATAGTGTTGGCATCAAAATCCGGGAACCATGGTGTGGTGAAGAGTCTAGTGGATCCCCAGAACCATGGTCCCTCCCTAAGTATGTTATCTCTGTCTTCAAATGATGGAAACTTGACAATGAAAAAACCCTTTGAACATAGGTGGGTTTCACAATCCATGGTCCAGTTAGTAAATATCCAATGGAACAACTCCATTGGTTTGGGCCAGAAGCAGTTGAATTTGCATATTAGTGCTTGAGATTCAAAGGCGGTTCTATGCACATCTATGTCTGGAATGTCTATATTTATTCAGGAACACAGATTTGTTGTTCCACAATGTAATATGGCTTTGGAGAGTTATCTGCCTAGGCAACAGTCATTGTGGCTGCTTTGTTTTTGTCCCCCTGCAGGACGTTTCTGTATGTGGGTCCTTTAGCATTGGCAGTTTTGGATGCACTAGCACCCAGAGTGGTTCCATGTGCTTTTTTTTGTCCTAACTTCCCCCCCCCCCAATCTTAAGTTGAGACAAACAGAGGATCCAGAAACTATATCATATTTTTTAAGAGTGTTGGTATCAGTTAAAGATTTTCCCCCAAAAATCAAAGACTAGAGGTGAGATGGATAACCAACAACATACTGGATTTTATCCTTCAAAAATAAAATGGAGTCTGTGTCCCGTATCCAGATAATGAAACTATTGCCTACAGGAGGCTTAATGAAAATTCGATAAGGAGCAGAGCCTACCCGAAACTCGTTTGCAGAGATAAAACAGTGGCTCCTTTTGCCCTTTGTTTCTACTGGCTTGGTTGGTATGCCAACAGGTGTAAGCAGCCACGACCCCCAGCGCAGGGCATTATAAGAACAAAAGCCAAAGAGGGTAATGGCTCGCATATCGCCCGTTGGTCCTATCAAGAACCTCCTCCCATAGTGTGCCTCCAACACGGATGCGTATCCATGGAAACATATACTACTGATTCTACGGCGAATTAGTGAGCAAAGCCGATGCTCATATTCACAAATCCATCGAAAGAAAAAAAATATCTACCGCGTTGTAAGGCCAGTGGCCTGGGAGTTCAAGCTGTAGTGAGAGAGCCACCATCGGACTAATGAAAACATGTCCGCAGGTACCATTCGACGTCTCAGTACCCAGTTCATAGTGGACCACTGCTGCATAAGCTGAAAAACCAGTGTGATGAACCCTAAGGTTTCTGCCGACCTTAGCTCCTCTGTTCTCCATTTTTTTTTCAATTGTTTCAATATTCTCATCTATACTACTACTATTCTTCATTTCCTCCTATTTATTCCATTCAATTCTCTTCTTCATCACAACCCTCATTTTTAATGGGATACCTTGTGTTGAGGAGGTAAATCCCCTCTGCGGACAAAGGTGATCCCACTAGCCCTAGATTGGGTCTAGCAACAATCAAATCACGCAATGACGTTGGTTCCTAGTTACAAGAAAAAAAAATACTGCGATAAGTAGCCTACCTCAAATCCCACGCTGTTGTTGTCGATGAAGAAGTGGTGATCCTCATCCCTAGCCTGATAGATCACAATCCTTCCATTTGTCACGTCCGCACACCTATACACACGCAGAGAAACGATGACATACAACGTAATACTTAAAGCATGTAACTATATATCAGTCAGAGAAGATATAATTCTTTGCATTACATAAAAGAGTAAACACAAGAATGGAACCAAAATCAGAGTCACTTATATTATAAATGACAAAAGGGAGATTACAACCAAATTCTCTGACGTTATGATCTTCCTTCAACGGGGCTCGCAGCGGAGCGTGTCTCAACAAAGCCTATTGGGAATCTGGACGAAGCTCCCTCTCTTACGAGGTTCTCTTCGGCTCAACTCTCAATAATTTCCCAGCTATAGTTTCCTTCCTACAAGTTCAGCTAGCTAGAAAATGGAGAGGGTAAGCTTTTATAGATGGAGGAAAGGAGGTTGGGATCCCTATAATCATGGGATAGGTCCTATCTCTTAGGAAGGTTCCATGAGAGGTGGAAAACCACTTCCTATACATGGAGATCCGGAGCCAAACCACTCAACTTCTTTTTATGATTCATTCTGGAGTTTGTTAGAATCAAACTTTCTCCATTTATTTTTAAAAAACATTCCTTAATAAGCTTGATGCGAGTAAAACACAGGGACAGAGTGCCAGTTGGCGCGCCCTTTGGTGTGGATTTCCCCCATTGGTGCGAGGGATGAACTGGCTAGTCGCGCCAAGGCTAAAACATATATTTTTAGGGTTTTTCAGAGGAAATGTTCTTCAAGAGAATGTTTTTCCTTATGCAAGAGGATGCCATGAAGGTTCTTTTAGGACATTTTACTATTCACAGGTCACGGGAATAGTCCTCCAATGTACGGGACAAGGGATTGCAGGGACGATGATAAAATTCTATGTAATAGATGCCCCCTAAAGCATGAGGTACGAGAGAGAGGGAGGGGTGAAATGCTTTATGAGAACGTGCCCAATTGAAAACACTGCCGTCGGAAGACCTGCAAATACAAATACAACTGATATCTCTGATAAATGATATGTGGTATGGGCACAACCATCCATAATAGAGTGTACAATAACCGATATCCAAGGTATGGACACAGCCATCCACCAAAGAAGGATCAACAAGTAGACTCAGGTATGGTCGCAGCCATCCAATCAAATGAGTCATGTAATCAATCATGATAAACCACAAAGAATCCGCAGCCTAGATTTTATCAGACAAGATCGAGGGTCTTGCGCTCCATCTCGACCCAAATAGAGTACAAGTCCGAGCATGTGAATAAGTGAGATGAAGTCGAACATGCAAGAACATCGTTTGATTACCAGCCAATAATGAAAGTTGTTTACAGACGCGAGAGAAACCACCAATAATGACGATGGCTCTCAAGGTACAAGAGGTACAATCCACGGAGTGTGAACAATGAGCTGGCGTCGAACACCTGCAGAATCATTCAATCGAAGGCCAATAATGAAAACCTTGCATTGAATGCGACGAACCTGCCATTGAGGGATGCAGGCTCCAAGGCACCTGAAGGGAGTCTCTAGATCAACTTCCTGGATAATGAGCTGAAGTCGACAAGAAGTGACCTTTGATCGAAGGTGGGCCATACTGTTTCCCACATCATTGACATGAGACAGAGGAACATGATGTTTTTGAATCAAGATCAGTAGAGAATCAGAGGGAGGTTGAAAACTGTAGAGGCCAACGTCTGTTGAACATATCGGCGGCACGACACTGGATTTGGCAGTATTTGACATCAAAGGATCTGAGGTCATGATGATGTGGCAAAGAGTAGATGAGCGGTCAAAAGAGATTACCCAAACCCACAGAGGCAAGAAGATAACGAGATGAGATGTCCCCAACCCAACACGAATGCAGACAAGTGCCATGTTCAAGAGCGACATACTGCTAACACGACGGTGATACTGGTTTCATTTCCCCCCACCATTTTTGGCGAGTACCCCAATTATTTTTGGAAACAAGATTGAAGGGGATAGCATATGCTTGTGATATAATTTTTTCCCTCGGAAAAATCCGACCTAGTACATTTAACGAGCCCTAGGAAGGAGGAACTCGAGTAACGTCATTACGACGGAGTCCGTTGTCATCAGTTTTTAACGAGTCTGAAAAAGGAAGAACTCAGCGTCTTTTCATGTTTAGAGAGTTTGAAAAGACAGCGAAAAAGAAAACTCCAGCAGTCCCTTTTCATAAATAGTCCCACAGATCCGAAAAGGTAGAAAACTATGTCTAAGAGAACCTCCTAGTCGCAATAGGCTAGGGTATTCCTTTTTTTGTAAATAATATATCCCAGCCCGAAAAAGGGGTAAACATATACTGGGTAGATGTCATTTCGCAACCAATTTAACAAGCTCAAAACAACAAGTGACTTGGCGATCTTTTCAGTTTTAGGGAGTCAGAAAAGAGCTAAAAGATGACTCCAGTAGTGACTTTTTCATGTTTTTACCGAGTCCGAAAAAGTATAAAATACAACTCGTGTCGTCGTCCTAATCGTGTGAAAACCTGTTGCTGCACAAAAAACAAGTGTAAAACCCATTTTTCGACAAAACATAGTGAAATATTGGAAAAAAAAGTCTCAAAACCTAAATTTGATTTGGAAAAGTTATAAATATGACCAATAGTAAAAACATATTTACTTTTTACCTTTTTACCTCTATGTAGAGCGATAATGAGTTATTTTTGTGTGATCTTGCGGTGATGATCATGGACAATCCAGTGCACTATTCTGGATCCCGTCTTTTCCAGGTAAGAGCAGCTTCCATTAGCCATTTTTTAAGCCATATTTCATAGCTTTTCATTGTCATTTGGCATCCCTGAGGGGAGGATTTGCAAAACTAGGGCTTCCGCAGTTGGCGCAAGTATCAGGCACGAACCTGCGCCAATCGACCTCTTTTTGCAAAGGGGTCATGCCAAGTGGCGCGACTGTCATCAAAACAGCCGTGCCAACCGCACAACCCAATATTCTGCTCAAATTTAACAAAAATTGAGCCAATTAATTGTCATTTTAAATGCCCAAGGTATCTTACAATGTGCTTATGTCCAATTTGATGCAGGTATAAAGCAAAAATGGTGATTGAATGGAAAGAAAGGGAGCACAGTGAAGAAGATGAGTTGGCAATGGAGAATAAACAATGCATGAATGCTCTTCAAAATTGCGGGTTATAGAAATTATTCTTAACACCATGTCTCAGGGCTCAGCCCGAATTATTACAATACTTGATAAGTATCTGGGATGAGGACGAAGAGAATTTTAAACTTCAAGATCAAGTACTTGAGCTCAAAGTGTCCGATGTCTACTTTATCACCGGACTTTCACGTAGAGGTCCAGTTCCGATTATGATAGGCACCAGGCCTTCTGGCGAAAAAAATGTCAATGTTCATGGAGAGGGTGTGCCCAGGGGCACAAACGGGATTAGGTAGTGGAAAAGTCGACATCCATACTGTTCCTGACCTAGCACTCAGAGTGGTGCTACATACCATTATGCGGGCTGCGGGGTCGCAGGCACCGCACGAGGCTACCAAAACACAGCTCCTCCTGGCGTCAGAGTGCATAAATCCCACATTGTTTGACTGGGCCACAGTCGTGACTATGAACATCAAATGACAATTGACCAAATGCAAAAAGGCCAAAATGAAGCAGTTTGGGTACAGGTCAATTTTGGTATCATTCTCCCTAGAACGGTTACTTATCTTCTAGGGCTAGGGGGCGATAGTTCCAGATCCACCATTGAGAGAGCCACGGATGGCTCGATGGGCAACATTAATTCCCAGGGCAGGGGCAACCAGCAAATGTCATGGCGGCCCAAGTTCTTTGGATGGCTCCAGCGACAAATGATCATCATAGAGGACTGGCCCTATGCGGGCACTGATTTCACTGGAGACCCAGACCTTCTGCTCCCGGAAGGAGAGGACTGGGATGAGGAGCTGGGTAAGACTCTTTTTTATTTTTATGAATTTTATGATTTTTTGGTATACATGCATGTTCTAACAATTGATCCTATATGTATGCATATGTTTGCCCAAAGAGGCCTGCTAGGATGTCACTGATAGGGAGGAGGACTCCGCTCGCTTACGACCCTGAAGGTGAGGGGGGCCGAGGGGGACGCACCGGTACAGAACCTCCAGGGAATTGCTCGTGGGGTTCCGGACTATGCTCGCCTAGCTGATGTCCCTATGGCTTACCAAAGGAACACTGTAGGGGTGTCGAGTCACCTCCATCGCTTACTGAGGCGGTTGGTGCGGGCAGTGACATGTTACCATGAGCACCATGCTGATTAGTCGCCTATGCTTTTATTTGCATATTTTTGAGAGACATGTCATCTCCAGATGTAATTAAAACAAACATGTATATTTTTTGGATTTTATATGATGCACACGTTTATATTTATTAATATATATATATATATATATATATATATATATATATATATATATATATATATATATATATATACATATACATACATCTATTTCTACATGGATCTTGCTTACATATGATGATGTTTTTATATGTTATGCAAATGTCTAAAACAATGTCATCTAATGTATTAGCTAAATAATCTGCATAACTAACAACCCAATGGAAAAGTTACAAGTTCACAGAATGCATCTAACCAACATATTTTATTTTTACACAAGCTTAAAAGCACAAACGCAAACTATGCTTGAAAATGAGTTTTTTTTTTTTTTTTTTATGCAAGTTTAAAACACAAATGTAGACTATGCTTGAATATGGGTTTGATTTTTACACAAGCTCGAAACACAAAGTAAAGTATGCTTGAAATGAGTTTTCATTTTTACGCAAGCTTGAAAACACCAAATAAACTATGCTTGGAATGACAAGAAAAACTGGGAATGCCCCCAGCATGGTGACTCAAATCGAGGTGTACATGCCCCCCAAGCTTCAGTCCATATGAAAGGTATATGGAGTGAAGGTTCAAAACACAAGAGTAAGAGAGATTCGACTTGAATTTCACGATATCTAACAAAAACTCCAATTGAACAGGACCGTGTTTCATTGTTTTAACGAGGTTGACACACTTAAAAGAACTGTCCTCGAATCAGTTTGTTTCATTGTTTAGGGAGCGTGACACAATAAAAGGAACTATGCTCTGACATGCTCAAAGGAGCAGCTTCAAGAGGGGGAGAATCAGATGCAAAACGCTTGAGACAAGTAGACATTTCCCCCAGGATAGGCATGAACAAGGAACAATGATGCCCATCGCTCCATGGTAGATCTTCGAGGGACATAGTCTCCACGATAGCTTCGTCAAACGGAAAAACTTCTCTCAAAGGGTCGGGCGAATCTGCATCGTCGAGCCAAGGGGATTGAGAATAAACATCAAGAGCCATGCTCAAAGGAGAATTATCAGCAGGAGGAGGATCTGATGCATCAACGATCTCGTAATAATTGATTCCAACTGGGGTCAGACGCATCGATTCTCCAAAAGGGGCAACCTGTTCACGAGAAGGGATGATCCACGGGTCATCCGACCTAGAGATCATGTTGAATTGAAAGGTGTTCGGTGGTGGAATGGGAAAAATACCCATGAGAACGGGGTCCTTGAAAAGACCAAGTCCTATACTGTTGGGGGGATTAGGAATTTTATTCACGTATGGCACATTGTTCTCGGAGGATGAGGTAAAGAAAGACAACTAATCAACAGTAATAATCTTACCCTCATGTGGAAACTTCAAAAGCCGAAAGAGGGTGGACGGAACGCACAACATGGCGTGGGTCCAACTGCGACCGAGTAGAAGGTTGTAGTTGAGTTTGGCATCAACAACTTCCACTTCAACATTCATTTTTTTACCTTGCAATGTAATTGGTAGACTCGCGAGAACACCCAAGGGTTTTGATTCCCTTCCATTGAATGCCTTAAGGGCATTGGGAGATGAAGTGAGGGCTGGAGAGCCGATGACCTTCCAGTAAGCATATGACATAACACAGGTAGAGGCACCTTTGTCCACAATGGCTCTGTGAATATTGAGGCCGTTGATGCCAACTTGTATAACAAGGGCAATCTGGTGCAGAAGCCGAGGGACGAAATTCTCTAGATCGAAGGCAAGGAGGCTAGAATCGACAGGATCAATTCCGCCGATTGTAGATAATAGAGCTTTCCGTTGAGATGGACAACTCTGAAGTACTTCCAACGTAGACATTGCAGAAGGCGCCTGTGCCAAATCCTCAATAATGTTGTAATGTTGAGCAGCACGGGCATTTGAATTATAAGAAGACTTGCGGAGAACACCTTTGGAAGGTGGCTGTACAACGGGTTCAGCACTGGGCTTCTCAATTTCAAGGGGACCAGAGGCAGGTGGGGGAGGAGGGCCATCAATGACTTCCTTCCCAGCTTCCTGGCGTGATCTGGCATAATCCTTTGACCGAGTGGCAATAGAAACAAGTGCAACACCATTCATCATGAAAACCTGAGACCCAAACGGTGTAGATGGTGAAGGCTGCTCGACCATCTGGGTCTGCTGAGATGGAAAAGGTTCCTTAAGAACTGCCAGAGTTCCCTTAGAGCCCTTAAGAAGTTGACTAACTTCGGATCTTCTGTGACAATCTTTGGTGCAGTGGTCTTCATCACAGATCAAGCAAGGGTACTTCGGTTTTTGTTGCGAACCATCATCAGCATGTGGTTTGGAGGATTTTGGTTTCAAGGCATCAGATTTGGCTTTGCCTTTTCCTTTCTTCTTCCCTTTGGAAGTCTTGTCCATAGGATTGGCCTGAAAGGCATTGACCTCCGCGGTCTTACCAGAATCTGGAGTAGCTAGAGGAGCAGAATTGTTGGAAGAATTCGATTTGTGCTTCCCATTAGAGGACTTGCAAGAATTCTGAGAGACTGGAGCAATAACACCATCAACCAATGGGGTAGCTGGTGCTTTAGAGGTCCCTGGTCGTGGGGCATCAGTCAAGATATCGTATAACGTACTGGACTAAGAGTACACTAAATCGAGGTACTGAGCACGAGCAATGGCTTGTTCCTCGGTTACACATGCCTCCATAGCAATGTCTTATGCAATCTTGTTGACAAAGGAGGTAGTGAACCAGTGGATTAGAAGTTGATCAGGAATATCAAAATTGATCAGACGACAACAACGTCTCCACTCGTGAATATGATCTGAATTATGAGTGGCTTTTTCCTGTTTTATAGATGTCAGGAGATGCGTCCCGGCCTCATAACAAACCAGTAACTAGAAATGAGTCAAGAATGCCATAGCTAGAGTATTAAAATATTGAAAAATACCATGGGGTATTTCTATGTACCATTTAGCAGCAGTGCCGGTGAGAGTGCGCTGGAAAAGACGTAGAAGAATCAAGTCATCTATCCAAGAGTTCAAAGAACACCACAAATGGTATGTCATGATATGTGCTTGAGGGTCTTCTCTAGATTTACCCTCGAATTTAGGACAATCACCAGGCACCTTCGTCGGAACCGGAGGCCAATATGAATTATGAAGAATTGGATCATTGGTCAATTTGGATACGTCCGATAATTCCAACGTGGTGAGAAAAGGAAATTGAGGGTTAAAAGGCATGACAGGTCCCCGATAAGGACCTGTACCTGTACTCCATCCTGGTTGAGCATAACTCTGCCCCCATTGGTTTTGTTCCGAAGGATTCTGACCATAGGGGGTATAAGCCCTATAATTGGGTTGATATGGCGGCTGAAAACCAGGATACGGGGGTTGATAACCAGGGTACTGATTCTGATTATATGTGGGCCCCATTTGAGCAGTGTATGGATTTGACTGCAGAGTATAAGCGTAGCTTGCTTGTTGAAGGTAATAACCAGAACCTTGGGGCGGGTTGTAAACTGGTCGAGACTGACCTTGAAGGTAATAACCGCCTTGGGGTCAAATGGGCTGCTGGTAAGTGGGACCCTGTTGAGTCTGATAAGTCGGAAGCACAGGTGGATTTGGCTGTGGCATAGAATAGATCGGTTGTTGAGCAGGGTTAACAGGTTGTGCAGGGCTTCTTGGTTGAACAGGTTGACCTGGCTGTGCAGGTTGTCCTAGTTGAACAGGTTGACCTGGCTAAACAGGTTTTCCTGGTTGAACAGGTTGACCCGGTTGATGAAGGACACCAGGCTACCATGGCTGAGCAGGTTGGCCTGATGGCAGAAAAGGGCCAGGTTGTGCCTGATAACCAGGTTGACCTGTGACAGGACCATAAGATGGCCCTAGCCGTGCAACATTTTGACCAATTGGAAAATGAGGTTGCTGAGGTTTCACCAACAGTTGAGAGGGATGGGTTCGCCCCGCAGGACCATACAACAGCCAAGGTTAATACCCTGGTTGCCCTGCCGATCCTTGAGGTTGTCCTGGTTGGACCACAGGGTGAGGCTGTAGAGGTTGACCTTGAGGATTGTAAGACTGCCCTTGCGGACCGTAAAACAATCCCTGCTGGACCAAAGGTTGTCCCTGTAAGGGTTGTCCTTGTGGGTCGTACGCATAACCTGGCTGAGCCAAAGGTTGTCCCTGGAAGGGTTGTCCTTGTGGGCCAGAAGCATATCCTTGCTGAAACAAAGGTTGTCCCTGAAGGTTTTACCCTTGTTGATTAGAAGTTTTCCCAGGTTGGGTGGACAGAAAACCGTTAATAAACTTATAAGCCTAATGAGCAGGAAAACGAAGGGGGTTACCTTGCTCATCATATTGATATGGAAATACATAAATCAGGGCACCATCCGCTCCATAATGGGAAAAGTAAGGACAGTTAAGATCTTGAGAGGACTGACCAACCTCGGAGATTAACGGTTGTAAAGACAGTCGATACTCCTCGAGAGAAATATTCTCTGGAATAGCAGAAGCTATATAAACGTCTTCAGGAACTGACGAGGTCCTAGCTGACTGAGTAGTAACAGAAAGCGTAGACGCAGCCATGCAAACAATAGGCCTAATAGGCACTGATGTAAAAAAAGGGAATGCCGTGAGAGGCGTCGATGGCGACATCCCCAACGTGGGAATGATCGGCGTCGTGGATGGAGTCGATACTCTGATAGAGGCAATAGCGGCCATGACCTGACTTAAAGACCTATATCCAGCTGGGAGCGAAGGACCAGGTGAATACATAACAGAAGGTTCGGGGATGTCTTCGGGAAAAAGCTGGTAATCTTCACCAGAAGTAATAATTCCCTCACTAGGAGACAGACTGGACGAGTCCATATCTGACACTGCCATAAGATCTTCTAAAAGACGACAAGGACTAGGAGGTATGATGGCAGCCAAAAAAGGGAAGTTCAGATATAACCGGTCCCCGTCGGGAAACTTGGATACAATAGGCTGCTGATACTCAGCAGAGGACTAGGAGACCTCTGATGAATCATCTGTGTAAGGATTACCAGTAGACAAAACTGATGGTTCGGCCACTATGACTGTAACGAAAAGAGGAAGAGATAAAAACAAAGACACACGGGCAAAACCAAGGCAAACAACAACAGGCCAAAAAATCAATCTCTAAATGGGCGTGTGATCGTAGGTGATTAATTTTACCACGTTGAAACTAGAAATTTCACTGTTTCATGTTTTAAGAGTCTAGAAACGAGTAAAAGGTGACTCTATTACTTTCAATTTGGAAACAAGCGTGAAAGGACAAGCGCTTAATGCTCTTTTCAAATTTAGTGAGTCGGGAAAGATCAAAATGACTGCTCTGGTAATCTAGGCAAATGGGTGTACCAGATATCCGTGAACTGCCATATACACCTTGTTAAAAATGAAAGAAAAATCAACCAAGGACTTAACGTATGTGCAGGTAATCTCCCCGAATGTTGTGTCCGGTGTATCACGGGTAAAAGGCGACAGACTCAGCTTCCTACAGATAAAGGATTGCAACCTAATGGGGTCTCCCTTTATATACGCGACGGTACGGGGAGCACAAGTTCATACTAGCGTTGTCTATAGCCAAATGGCGAGCAATAGTTGCTAGGCTTAAAGACGTCAGAACACGTCTCTACCTTAGACTACTAGATGTTCCGTTAATGTTTCAATGTTGCCTTAGGTTAATTCAGTGAATTTTAAACTTGATCTCAATTTACATTTCAATTTCCAGGCCCTATCGCATTTCAGATCTCATAAAACCTCTTAAATGCAAACTACATGCCACAAAATATCATTTTGTTCAATGAAGAGCTATCTACGAGAGAGTTGAAAGCTTTTCAAATGACAACAAAACGAAAACACAAAAACACCCACTACTGTTTCCAATGCAAACTAATGAAACTAGAAAACTTCTCTCTAGAGTTATATAACATTAGTAATGCGAAAGAGCTTTCAATTGTCACTAGGCTAATCAAAATGCAAAAAATTTTGTTTTTTGTATTTTTCACTATAATAGAGCAAAATGCACTAAATGAATGAAAAAATAATGAAAACACCAATTCGAGAAATGACTAAGAGAGAGCTGAAACAAACAAGTTCACTCAATCCAAACACACACAATCAAGACTCAAACCGATGACGAAATCCCTCAAAGCGAAGAAGAATCTCGGAAAAGAGTCAAACAAACCGTATAATATAGGCTTGGAGTAACACAAAGCGAGATTGAGCGAAAGAGAAGGCAATCACTCAATAAACACAATGATTCAATGGGATTGAAAAAGACGAATGCAGAGAAGCAAAAACAAAATTGACCGGGCAAGTAAAGACCCAAAACTCCCACGGGAGGCTCAACACACTGAAGCACCTAGAACCACTAGGGCTAGAATGCAAAACTGATAGTAAAGTACAAAAAACCAGAGGAAAAGGGCCAAACACAATAAAAAATGACTTCAAGGCACTCAATCAATCAGAAAAATGACACCAGGACCAAAAATCAAGCTCAGAGAGCCCAAAAGCAAGCAAACCCTAACAAAAAGCAGAGTTGGCGCGCTTGTTTGGTTGTAATCTATGTAAAAAAGGCATTGGCGCGGGGGCCTAACTAGCAACAAGCGCCAGGTGGCGTGACTGCTAGGGGAAAAATCACGCCAATCGAGTTTACCCTAAAAAATGATGAAGATGGACAAACAAAAACTGGATCTAGTCTTTTGGGGGCAGAACAGGGGTTTAACACCAAGGAAGGTGAACTAGAAAAGAAAATAAATCAATCAAAATCCAAAAAACAACCCAAAGGAGGAAGGACCAAATCCCACTGATTCCCCAGTGGATTTGACAAATTGTTGAAGAGGTAAATCCCCTCTGCAGACATAGGTGATCCCACTAGCCCTAGATTGGGTCTAGCAACAACCAAATCACGCATGACATTTGTTCCTAGTTACAATAAAGACAAAGATTGTGATAAGTAGCCTACCTCAAATCCCACGCTGTTGTTGTTGATGAAGAAGTGGTGCTCCTCGTCCCTAGCCTGACAGATCACAATCCTTTCGTTCGTCACGTCTGGACACTTGTACACACGCAGAGAAATTACGACATACAACGTAATACTTAAAGCATGTAACTATATATCAGTCAAAGAAGATATAATTCATTGCATTACATAAAAGAGTAAACACAAGAATGGAACCAAAATCAGAGTCGCTTATATTATAAATGACAAAGTGGAGATTACAACCAAATGCTCTGATGCTATGATCTTCCTTCGGCAGGGCTCGTAGCGGAGCGTGTCTCAACAAAGCCTGTTGGGAATCTGGACAAAGCTCTCTCTCTTACGGGGTTCTCTTCGGCTCAGCTCTCAATAGTTTCCCAGCTATAGTTTCCTTCCTGCAAGTTCAGCTAGCTAGCAAATGGAGAGGGCAAGCTTTTATAGATGGAGGAAGGGAAGTTGGGATCCCTATAATCATGGGATAGGTCCTATCTCTTAGGAAGGTTCCATGAGAGGTGGAAAACCACTTCCTATACATGGATATCTGGAGCCAAACCACTCAACTTATTTTGATGATTCATTCTGGAGTTTGTTAGAATCAAACTTCCGCCATTTATTTTTTAAAAACATCCCTTAATAAGCTTGGCGTGAGTGAAACATAGGGACAGAGCGCCAGTTGGCATGCCCTCTAGTGTGGATTTCCCCCATTGGCGCGAGGGATGAACTGGCTAATCGCGCCAAGGCTAAAACATCTATTTTTAGGGTTTTTCAGAGGACATGTTCTTCAGGAGAATGTTTGTCCTTATGCAAGAGGATTCCATGAAGGTGCTTTCAAGACATTTTACTATTCACAGGTCACGGGAATAGTCCTCCAATGTACGGGACGAGGGATTGTAGGGACGGTGACAAAATGCTATGTAACACCTTAGAAGAGCAATCATCCTAACAATTTATTTCGACTCCCAAGGGAATTTTGAAAATTCTCTCAAATTCTCCAAACACAATTAAATGCTTATTACAAAATTATATATATATATATAATATTCAATTTAGATTATGCTAGGAACAAAAGCATTGTTATGGTTGATTACAACACAAAGCATATTTCATCAAGTCACAATGCAAAAATACATTCAAACTCTAACCACTAAGGGATGGATCAAAAGTCCTTCAAAAATGTATAGTATGGCATCCATCATCTAATGGCGATTGATTTTTTCTTTCCAATTATTTAAAAGGGGTTTCCACTAAGTGGTGGTAATGAAATAAGTATGAGATTGGAAGTTTGTCCCTAGATAGGTTGCGATTAACATCTAATCATTGCAAGGCTCATACAACAATTTGTGCCAACAAGGTATTCAAACCATGATACATGCATCATAGACAATCCTTGGTATTTTTTTATGCCAAGGATGTTAATCTATGGAGGATTTAAACCTAGAGAACTAGAAGCAAAGGATGACTCTATATCATAAGAGAAATTTATATTACAATCAAGCTCAAAACAAACCAAGACTCACTTGTTTGGTACATAAATCCAACCAATGGGGTTTCACGGGAAGCCTTCATTGTGTGTGTGTGGGTGTGTGTGTGTGTATCATATATATATATATATATATATATATATATATATATGGAGAACGTGACGAGAAATGTTAGAGGAGAATATTTGGAAAATAAAGCACCATTGAACATGAGGTTATTTCTATTATTGGCCCTCTCTAATAATGTTGACTTAAGATATGTTACAAAAAGAACATTGTAACGAAAAAAGTTGTTATTTACTCTATAGGATCAATGGTGAGGATATCAATCATCTTCCAATGGATTGTCATTATAAACTTGAAGATTAGGATGTATTACACACATGGGATTTGGAGACGACTTTCCCTAGTAGAGGATTTGAAGGATTGGAATGCATATCTAAAGGTGTCCTCACACAACCATTGCCCACCATTGCACATTGAGCTTTTTGGATTTAAAAAAATTAAGGTAAACAATTAACCAATTTTATGGAATTGTAAAACAAAACATAAAGATGAAAATGTTAAAGTATCCCTTAGCCTAAACTTCAAAGGCAAGTTGCAACTCTAGAGATCTACAAGTCAAACCCTTGGGCATTCTTTGATGGTGCTTCACAAGGAAACACAATACTTTGTGTTTCATGTAATGTGTTGTACTTCTAAGATACATGTTATTTCCCTTCCACCTTGAGTTTAGGAAGAAGAACTAACAACTATGTTAAATTGTGGATTTGTCATCACTATTGAAGGATAGTAATAGATTGGGATATTTTTGAGCTACAAGTTCTTGAAGATTCAAAAATTATAATTAATTGGATCCAAGGTAAATCACGCACTAAGAAAATTGGGATTAAGTGTTTTTGTAGAATAGATAAGGGCACTACTTGCCACCTTCAAATTATATTTTTCATGTATTTTCTATAGGCAACTAAACACAAAGGTAAATGAGTTTTCCAAAGTGATAAATTGAGAAAAAGTTGGTATCTTGAGACTCAAGGATTCAAAGGATAACTACATATATTTCTTCCAAATATAGAAATGATAAGTTTCTTAGCAACTTGTTGAATGGAGTTGTTGCACAAAATTAAGGTACAAATGTTATAGTTTATTTCCACCAATATTTTATATTAAATTAATTATCTATGTCATGTGATTTTTTTTTAAATGTAACTAGCGTCAGTCTTCATAATGTAATAAAAAATGTACTATTGAAATATTTATTATATTCATTTATTGCATTCATTATTATTATTATTTTTCTAGTCAAGGCATGTTCTTCATGCTTTTTAGGGTTTATTGAGTCAAATGAAAATTTGTCATGAGTCAAACAATGTACTTGATTCAAAGTCACATTTGGACTATTCAAAAGAAAATAAAATTTATTTTATTTGAGTCAAAAATTCAATTTTGTCACCACAAGACCAAGTTGGCCCAGCCTAGATAAGTCGGCCTAGAATAGGCACCTATTCGACCTCTTAGGTAGCTATAATTAGCAATTTCCCCAAAATTTTCAAAAGTACACTGAAGGAATAGAATATTTGGGAAGGTCGTCTCGTCAAAAATAGAGCCAAATAACTATGAAATGAATGCACATAAGGTCTACCAAACTCTACACTGCAAGTGTCGTGAGGCAATCACATTGCTGACAACCTAAGTGTGAGTACAAAGTGTTGACAGACCTTTCCCCAAGTGTGTCACGCCTGACTATTTGTCTTTTCTTATCTGCATAGTGACACTAGTCCCAAATTTCTGTCAGGGCACGAGATCATTCTTTGTCGATGTCCTAGAGCCTAGAAACTCATTCCCTTGGTCGCATAGTGGATTCTCTTGCAATATTCCACTAATGTAGTAAACACTAAAAATTTATGGTAGTCAATCATGATGCAAACAATATTTTCACATTCCTCGTGCTACACAACAATTTTTTTTTTTTACTTTGCATACCATATCTCCTTCACCTTATAGGTTCAAAAGATGAAAAGGCATCCATGTTTGATCTGAACAAAATTTTCATGTCCAACATAATAAATAACCTTTTACTTTTCATGTTATATATGCCTTTCTCATTGTAGAGAAAAAATTTGAAATGAGAGTTCAATTGGATCCAAACAAAAAATTTCATGATTTTATGGAAGAGAATGGAAGATTCTTCTTGGGTAGCAGAAAATCTACTTTTCCATGCCCATGATAGCTTTCTAATCCATCACACAAGTCTAAACAGTGCCATCAATTTAGAATGCTAAAATCTGTAGGTAGGGTTTTTCTATTAAACATGTAAAAACTTATTCAAATTGTGGGGAGCGACAACCCTCAAAGCGTAGTCTAAACATGCCGCATTTTTGCTTGGAAAACAATAGAAATTCCAGAATCATTTGAGAAAATATTGCGGAAAATTTTGAAAACCCGGGTTACATTTGTCAAGCTTCAAGATTTTGGGTGCCCAGGGGGTTTTTGATGGTGATGAATCCATTTCCTCCATTAAAAAATCAATTTAAACACTCCCACGATCGATTTTCTTGAAAAAAAATTGTCGTACTTTGTCGAGAACTTCACCATATGGGATAAATTGTGGCCTCGTTAGACAATGCCTAACCCTCAACTCCAAACTAAATTTTTCTTGCTTTTATTGAATTAGTTTGGAAGATACTTCCAAAACCATAAAGTTTTGTTTTTCTCATTATTAGGAGCTATGAACTTCAACTCCAAATTAAAACATTGAATCCACTCTAGAAGAACTCCACTTTAGCTAGCCTTCCATCATTAAAAAGAGGGAATGGGTCGATACCTATGTTTACATTGGTCGAAGAGTTTGGAGTTCTTAAAGGCTTGTTTGGATTATTTAGTCTAGTTTTTTACATTTTAATTTAGAATAAGTAAATCATTTTCTAGTTTAAATTTTCTAAAATTATATAAGAATTTTGTTTTAAAAATACATATTTCTTTGATTAATAAAAAATGCAGGGGGGACTTTATTTTTTAAAGATTTTAATTTATTAAAAAAAATCAAAATCCTCCAAATTTGAAAAAATTTCAAAATCATTTAAGCTAAACTAATGACAAAACTGAAGAAATAACTTGATATTTTTTTTAATTAACCTACAAACTTAAGTACTTAACTAATACCCATGATTTGAAATGTGTACGCCCATTAAAATTATTATTAACTATTTCTTTTTCATAGTTAGGAAGATGTGCCCCCAGACTATAAGGCACCTCAATTTTCTCAGAGTACTAGAGTTTAAAGCAACCATTCCAATTGGGTCTGTTGCTACACTTGAGCAGATTTTGTCTCCCATTGGAAACCAAGGAATTGCCTCTCGAATATGTAATTAGTTTATGTTGACCTGCTTTATTTTTCAGCTACCATTCAATATCTCTTTCACCAACCTCTCCCATGGCAGAATATGTACTGATTGACTACAACCATAATTCTCACAAAGTATGGATGTGAAAGACATGAGAAGTGTTTATATATATATATATATATATATATATATATATATATATATATATATATATATATATATATATATATATATATATATATATATATATATATATATATATATATATATATATATATATATATATATAACAAAGGGGATTAAAATGATTATACCAAAAAATTGCAACATGATTCATTAACACAACTTAATCTTGAATTTTACCTCTGAAACCCAATACACTGTCTTGCTCACAATGAGAATTATGAAGCAGTTTAGGCTGGAAATATCCTATAGATACCAATTTGCTACATAATGGTCATCTTAACCATGGATTTTGCCTCTAAACCCAATCAAATTCCCCACTCATAATGAGATTTATAGAGTTGGAAACATAATTACAATTCAATTTTGTTGGATCTTCTTTTTCCCATAATGAGAATTATGGCACAAGGTGAGCTTCAATCCATTTTTCCCCCTCATTACTTTTTTTTACTTAGTTCTGCATCACCTTGCAAACTAGAGTCCTTCATCATGCAAAATTATATAGTGTTGAAGTTATTTGTGTTGTTGAAATAAACCCAGTTATGGCCACAGGGAGTGCTATGTGCCCACAAAAACCTTTTTGAATAAAGACTTACTAAACTCCATAAAACTCCTTGGCATTTTCACATATCACACCCTCACCCATGGATTTGATTTTGAGGACGACACCATTAGTAAGAAGACATACATCTCCATCAGTAGCTAACTTTTTGATCCAGATTTTTGCAGGAACGCAATAGAATACACATATAACCATAAATAAAAAAATGCAGTGGAAATAACACTTCATTTCATTAATATCAAAGAACCAAAAAAAATTTATAGACATAATGGAAATAAACTAGCTAGGGCGCTAGCATCTTATCTCTAAGAAGAGATGTGGTGGCTATAGGCCTCTGAAATTTGTGTTACAATGAGGCTCAAAGGCCTATATATTATTAAGAAACAATGGAAAACCATAAACATCCAAAAACCTAACCCTAGGAGATGAAACACCATAATATGGGCCCCGTTGGGGTAAATTGGTACATCAATTTCTCAGGATCGTAATTTTGGAATACTAACTCTGTTTGACACACATGATACATCGTTAGAAAGTTCTATCTGAGTACTACAACTATTGATGTTGGATATCAAATCTGGAATGGACTAATCTTCGCTAGAGGTTTGATGCCCAAAAAACGTCGTTTAGGGCCTCAAAACGGCTCCGGAAGTTTAGGACCTGAAAAATTGCTAAAAATAGTAAACTGTGCTATAATTAAGAAAACTGAAAAATTGAAAGAAACAATGGTGGGGACCCAAGTGGAATAGGTGGGTGGCCACCAATATCCACCTGGATCATTCCCCCCCAGGAAGCAATGGTCCCCATTGCATTGAGCTCCTCCATGAGATGAGGAAACTTCTGTTGAACTTGGTCCCTCGTGAACCACTTGCCTTGGTGCAGGAGTTGGCCAGCTTTGAAAACCCGATACAGTTGGATCTTTTGTTGGTGAGTGTTATTGATTTGCATTTCCATGATACAATTTGTGGTGGCATGTTCCATGCAGTCCGGGTTTAACTTTGTTGGTGTGAGTTGTTCTGCAATGTCAGAGGTGTCTAGTAGAGGTGGGAAGTAGGGCCAAAGGCGGTCCAAATTGAATACTGGTTGCAGACCAAGGAATGGTGGAATACTAATTTCAAAGGAATTGTTCCCTACAGCCTTGGTGATGGTTTATGGCCCATATTAGAGCGGGAGAAGCCTGTGGTGGGGTCCATTGAGGCGCTCCTTCTGCAAATGTAGCCACACTTTGTCACCCACCTGGAAGTTGTATGGCACCTAATGTGGATCATGTCGTGGCTTGGAATTAGCATTGGCTTTGTCCAATATGTCATGAACCTGTTAACGGATGTGTTGAATGTGCTCAATGAAGTTGTTCGCTTTGTTAGCTTCAGACTGGACATGAGCCGAATTGGCCTGAGTAGCCACAAATGGCATGGCTACGTCAATGGGACATAGTGGTTGGAACCCCAGGCCCACCTGAAAGGGGTTGTGGCTGGTTGAGCTGTGGAGAGCCCGATTATAACTGTGTTATACATAGGGAAGGCGCTCATCCCATGTGTGTGGATGCTTTGAATTGTACATGTGCATAGTGTGTACAATCATCTTGTTGATGACCTATGTCTAGCCATCAGTTTGGAGATGGAGAGTTGTGGACTTGGTGAGCTTGGTGTCTAGCATTGACCAGAGGCTGGAACAAAATGTGCTGATGAAATTGTTGTCTCGATCTGAGATAATAGATTGTGGGATACCAAAGTGCACCCACACGTTTAAAGAAGAGTTTAGGCATGGCTTTTGCTGTGATATTCTTCTTGCAGACCGACATAATGGCCATCTTCGAGAATTTGTCGACGACCACGAAATCATAGTCATTTCCATGCTTATTAGAAGGAAGGACCGACATATAATCTATGGAGATGGATTCCCAAGGTCGAATAGGGGTAGGTAGAGGAGTATAGAGGCCTTGCTTCTTGATGGTCGATTTGGAAATGGCACAAACAGTGTAGTATCTGATGTACTTCCCAACATCTTGTCGTAGGTTCGGCCAATAGAAATACTTATGCAGTACTGCCATTGTTTTCTAAACCTCGAAATGCCCAGCGACTCGACTGTAGTGTGCTTCCCAAATCATCTTGGCACACTTGCTTGAAGGAACACAAAGGTGTCCCAGGTGACCTAGTAGTGCATCCCAAAGGTGAAAATTTAGAACTTGAGTACCCTCTAAGAGTGTCTTGTATGTGTGGCCGAATTATGGATCACTCTTGTAAAGAAGCAACCAATTAGAAGTCTCGTGCCCCCAAGAGTTGAGAATGGTGGTTAGCACCATGATTGGTGGTCAGCTAAGGCAGTTTGCAAAATTATTGGTGTTTCCCTTCTTCTACTTTATGTTCAAGTGAAATTGTTTCAGATATGTGGACCACTTTTGATGGTGATCGTTCTGCAACTTCCCTTGTATCTATATGAAATGCAGGGGTCAGTGGTCTATGTGGAAGACCATTTCCTTCCCCAAAACGTAATGCTTCCATTGGCGGTACACCTGCATAATGGAATACATTTATTTGTCATAAGTGGGATACTTGCGGACTGTGTCGAACAGTGTCTCACTGTGATATGCCACTGGATGCCCCTATTGAGTAAGAACTACCCCAATAGCATAGTCAGAGGCATTTGTATCGATCTCAAATGTTTGTTGCAAGTCTAGTAATGTGAGCATTGGGGCAGAGCAGAGGCAATGTTTCAATTCTATGAATGCCTTTTGTTGAGATTCCGACCAAAATAATTTTTCTTTTGCTCCTCCCTTGGTGACTTGACTTAAGGGCCAAGTGATATGAGATAATCCCAACACGAACCTGCGATAGAAATTAGCAAGACCCAGAAATCTTTGAAGCTCTGTTAGAGTGGTTGGGGCCATCCAATCCCGAATTACTTGGATCTTGGTTGGATCCACATGCACCCCTGTGTTCATCAATAATGCATCCCAGATACTGAACCTGGGTCATGCCAAAAGTGCACTGCTCCAAATTGGCACACAACTTGTGTTGCCATAGTGTTTGGAGGACCCGTCGGATGTGGTGGAGGTGCTTTTCCCAAGTCTGGATGAAGATCAGGATGTCATCCAAGTACACTAGTACAAATGAGTTGGTGAATGGCACAAGATGTCATTCCTAACCCTCATGAAGGTTGCGGGAGGGTTCTCTTGGTACCTGGTGATACCCGGACTTCAAGTCGATCTTGCTGAAATATTTTGCCCCTTTGAGTTGATCTAGAAGTTCATCAATCTGTGGGATCGGGTACTTATTCCAGACAGTGATCTTGTTCAGCGCTAAGTCAATACAGAGTCTCCAAGTCTCATCCTTCTTCTGCACCAACATGATTGGGCTCCCACAGGGCGATGAACTCGGCCGGATGTGACATTTTTGTAGCAACTCCTGAATCTACCTCTTGATTTCAGCATTCTCCAGAACACAGTGCCAATATATCCATCCATTGGGCAGCGGTGCACCTGGGGTCAGATCGATGGGGTGCTTGACTTGACAGTGCAGAGGAACCCCTGTGTGTGAGGTGAAAATGTCCCTGTACTCCTCCACAACCTTATCAATTTTTTGTTGTCGTGCAGAGGAGCCATGTTTGGAGGTTGAGTCTTCTTCTTGCCTTGGGGGCAGATCATCAAGAAAACAAATTTCCTGGTTTTGGAAATGAGCTTACTGCATTGTTTTGCAGTAACCAAAGAGATAGCCGCAGGTGGTGGTACCTCTAGTACCCTATACAACTTATTACCCAAAGTAACAATAATAGCACGAGGTCAGGACTCATACAAAACATGTCACTTCCACAAGTATGGTTGGCCTAATAATACATCACAAACATCAAGAGGATAAATGTCACATAATACCTCATCCGTGAAGGACTTGATGTTATAGGGAAGGCAGCACTGCTGGATGATGTGGAGATATCGTCCTTGGTGAAGCCACCCGATGGTGTATGGTTGTGGGTGTGCTATGCTCGGCAAGCCCAAACGCTTCACACCTCTTCTGAAATGAGGTTCTTTTGGTTCCCACTATCGACAATGAACTGTAGCGGGGAACCCTTTACCCACATCTCGGAGTGTAAGAGATGCTCCTCCTCCTCTGGATCTTCTAGTTCCTCCTTCTAGATCTTTGCATTGGCAACGGTGGCATTGGGCTCCGCATAATAATATGCTTCCCTTTGCCATTCCCCTTGTTGGGTCCTGATTCAAAGTTAGAGCATGCATCTGATTCAGAAGCCCTCATCTCAGCCACCAGTGACTGCTTGGCCTGACACTCACTTGTGTTGTGAGTGGATCTCTTATGGAAATCACACCACTTTCTCGTGTCCTTCTTCGGCTTCGTGGTGTTGTTCTTTGCTTACGAATTTGGTAGGTTATCTTAGGCCTCCATGCCTTTGATTTGTCCTTTTTTTTGTGGATTGGGGGCACCTTTTCCTTGCTTTGGATTCACGGATCCGAAGTCTCGTTTATTTTGTTTGAATTTCTGCTCAATCTTGATAGCATACCAGTATGTCATATCGAGTGAGGAGATGTCGAGGAACTCCATTTTCTCTTGAATGTATCTGTGCAGACAACTGCGGTACTTTAGCACCAAATGTTTCTTTGAATCTTTGATACCCAACTTTGTGCACAGGGCATGGAACATGTTCATCAGCTCATTCACATCTTGATCCCTTTGTTGCCGCATCATAGTCCATTATATGTACTTGTCCTCATATCTCCCCACAAGATAATATTGTTCCTTGATGGCGTCTCAGAAAGAATTCAAAGTGGGTTAAACTGAGAATAGAGAGGGTTCCCCCTTGTCTTTTTTCTCACAGTAGGTTTCCCACCAGTCCTTGACATGGGGGGTAGCTTTGAGGAGTGCAAAAATAATCTTCTCCTGGTCGGAAAAGTCATGAATTGAGAAATATCCTTCTAATAGATTCAACCATCTATCTATGATGTCTGCATCTATTTTGCCCTCAAATATGGGAATGTCAAAGTTTACTTGTACCTTAAAAGGAGTTTCACCTCTAGAGTAGCTGCTGGATGCAGATGCACTACTAGTGGGCAGTCGTTGAAGGATTTGGACAAAGTTATCCATCATCATGTTCCTTTGTTTTTCGAGGGACTCCTCGAGCAATATTTTGATAGGATGTCATGCTCCCTCATCTTTCTTTTCATCCCCCATGGGTGTTAGTTGGGGTTTCTGAGGTTGATCTTACAAAGTTTCAACCAAATCGAGCCCTAACTCCTTATACCCTAACCTCATTGGGGACATGCAAAGAAGGATTGAGAAAGAGCAGAACACTCTGATACCATTGATTCATATTTATGCAGGAACGCAACAAAATACACATATAATAATAAATACAAAAATGAAACGAAAATAACACTTCATTTCATTAATATCAAAGAACTGAAATTTGTTTACAGACATAATGGAAATAAACTAGCTAGGGCGTTGGTAGCTTATCTCTAAGAAGAGATGTGGTGGCTACAAGCATCTAAACTATGTGTTTCAATGAGGCTCGAAGGCCTATATATTATTGAGAAATAATGGAAAACCCTAAACATCCAAAAACCTAACCCTAGGAGATGAAACGCCAAAATATGGGCCCTGTTGGGGTAAATTGGTACATCAATTTCTCAGGGTCGTAACTTTGGCATACTATCTATGTTTGATGCACATGATACATCGTTAGAAATATCTATCTGAGGACTACAACTACTGATAGAAAATATCAATTCTAGAATGAAATAATATTAGCTAGAGGTTTTATGCCCAAAAAACGCCGCTTAGGGCCTCAAAACGGCTCCAGAAGTTCAGGACCCGAAAAACTTCTAAAAATAGTAAATTGTGCTATAATTAAGGAAACTGAAAAACTTAAAGAAACAATGGTGGGGCCCCAAGTGGAATAGACGGGTGGCCACCAATATCCACCTAGATCACTTTTTAAAAAGTAGAGCACACTTAAGAATGTGATATTTTGTTGTCGGTGACAAAACATAAAAAAAATATCCATAAGAAGAGAAAGCGACCGAAGAAGCAGCATCATTGCTACCATCAGTTTGACACCGACATGGGGGTGACACTGACGAGAAAAATCTTTGTGGATTTTTCTACGTGGATCCACCAACCAATTTTCGCCATGCTGTCCTCTATCCATCTTAAAATTCCTTGGACCTCATTATGTTTCTTTGATGTCTTATGATGTTTCAGATAATCTAGCTCTCATATGAAAATTATATGGATGATCATATGAGTCCCTTTGATGCCTTCAAGCTACTTTAAAGCTTGTCTAGATACCATATTTAGTAAGCAACCAATATCTACAACCATATGACATCTCTTTTTGTTTCTAGTGGAGCCAAATGTTGGACCCTGATGATTTTCAATACTCTTGTTAGAATTATTTAAGAGGAAACTGTCGAGTGGTTTTCCATTAGCCTTTGAGTCCCAAGAAAGAGATTGAAATGGTACCCTATCTGTATTATTTTTAAGATGCATCTCTTCACCCGTTCTACTACAATTCTCTGATTTATCCTTTTATACTGGAGGAGTCATGTTCTCCTTGTGAGATGGGTAATAATCATCATATTCTAGCCAAAATCTAATTGAATAGGACCCATGAGCACTAGTTTCTTGTTGCAATTCTTGTAGACAATCTCTCTTCACATGTCCAAAAATTATGTTTTCTTTGTTATACATCACATTGTTTCTTTCGGGATATCAACAATGCATTTCTCTTTTAAAATTATAGTTTTCTAGCCCAACCCAATCAACTTTTCCTTAATATTCTAACAAATTGAGTTCGTTTCAAGGCGATTTGTGTGCACGCAAATAAGATTACCACTCTTTTGTCTTCTTTACCATATGTTAACTGGCTTGCTTCTATTTTCTTCCCTTAGAGGACTCTAATTTTGTTGCATTTCAATCATATTGGCCCCTTTTTTCCCCTTAGAGAACTTTGATTCTTCTGAATTTGAATCATATCAGCCCCATTATTTTCCCTTAGAGGACTATGATTCTGTTGCATTTGCATCATATTGGCCCCTTTATTCTCCTTAAAGGACTCTAATTCTCCTGCATTTGGGTCATAATGGCCCCTTTATTTTCCCTTAGAGGACTATGATTCTCTTTCATTTGGGTCATATTAGCCCCATTTGTTTTCCTTAAAGGGCTCCGATTCTCCCGCATTTGTTTCATGTTAGCCCCGTTTGTAACCCTTAAAGGGCTATGACTCTCCCACATTTGGGTCATGTCAGGCCCATTTATTTCCCTTAGAGGACTCTAATTCTCCTACATTTGTTTCATGTCAACCTCATTTATTCCCCTTATAGTACTGATACTCCTGCATTTGGGTCATATTGATCCTATTTTGTTTCTTCATAGAATTTTAATTCTCTTGTATTTTGGCCATATCAATCCTACTTGTCTCCCTTGGAGAACTAGTATTTTCCCATGTGTGCGCCAAATTGGCCTCCTTTTTCATTGAGAATATTTTCCATTGGGTAGAAGGAGAAGGGGACCCTAGCAATGGAGGTGTTGTTGGTTGCATTGGATTCCATGTGCCCAATTGTATTGCTTCCAAATATCCATCCTCCTTCAAAGCTAGGATGCTTGTGTTTTCATTCTCAAATCCACATTCCCTTTTACTAGTTTTAGAAACACTCGTTGGCAAGATCAATGTATGGGCTTATTTTTCTGGAAAATCCCTATGAGAAATTCCCTTTATAGGATAAGTGGTTGCTTCCTGATAAGTGGCACGACATTGAAGTCAATGTGGTGCCATAACAAAAAGGGAACGAATTGTTGTCACTACATGTTGAAAAATGATGGGTTGGAGGAGGACGAAAATGGAGGGATGGGATTGGCTGGAATGTATAGTGCTTTCCTAGCCAACTCCATAGAGGAAATGCCTTCAATGTAATAATGTACAAATAATTTTTTAAAATATCACAGAAATAAAATAATTGTTTATCTAATATATGTGTGTGTGTGTGATGGTGATGATGATGATTAATGCCCATTAAGACCAATGTGGTATATCAAACCTTAATAAGGGATTAATTGCGATACTTTAATATTTTATTTCTCTGATAAAAAAGAAGGGAAAGAAATGCTTCAAGATCACTATAGTTATGTTCACTTAACAAGCCAGGAAGGTTGGATGTGTGGCAATTTTTTTGGAAATGAGAATGGATGTAAGAGCTAGGCAATCTAAGAGAAAGTGTTTTTCATCTTCAACCCTCTTAATATCGCAAAGATGGCAGGTTTTTTTTGTCCCAAGGTGTTTTGGGGACAATCCAACGCTCGGTTTCACTATGACGCTCATGAGAATTAGTTCTACTCTTTGCAATGTTCATTATTTTCTTAGTATTGGTCAAGACACAGAGATAATTTGAGTTAGCAAGGGTGGGATTAATCTCATCATTGTAATATTGTAACTTCCTTTTCCCCTCTAGCTCCTTATCATACCACAATTTATCCTTAAATATTTTTAATACTATCCTTATTCGCTATCCTTTATCCCCCAATAGTAGAGCCAAGACTAGGAATCCTTATCCAAAACTCGACATCCTTAAATAATTAATACTAAATCAATCATCAATTGATTAAAGGTTGTATATAAAATTTTACCTCTTTTTTTAAAATAAAATAATAAAGCAGTGGTTGAGTGATGATAATTCAGTTGCAAAATAAAATTAAAATTATTGAAAAAAAATTTAATGAAAACAAAAAAATCAATTAAAATTATTGAAAAAAATACATTTAATGAAAACTAAAAATCAATAAAATTGAAATAAAGTAAAATAAATATAAAATCTATAATAGATGGAAAAACAAAATTAATTTATTAAATAATAAAATATTTACCTATTTTAATTTTTTATAACAAAATTAAAATTTTACTGTAAAGAATATATATATATATATATATATAAAAGCATAACCTTAATAAAACCTTTAATTAACTAATTAATAAATAAATAAAAACTCAATACAAGTTTTCAACCATTTTTTCCTTGTTTTGTGTTTTAAAGATGAAAGAATAATCTTCTCTTTTATCACATGTAATTAAGAGATTTTCATTTTTATGCATGCACCCATAGACACTGATTCTCGATTTGGGGTTTTGGCGATCAAGGATGGTGTATGATAATAATTTCATTTTTAATTGTACCTAGGATTCAACCATAAGGGCATAGAAAAAATTAAAACCAAGAACTTTAACTTCGGAACATGAACATTTGATATATAGCTACCTAACTTTATAAATATTTAAATAAAATGAAAAGCAGATTTCTACGGTCTTCTGCTATCACTAAAAATGATCAGACGGCATCAAACGCTCACTGTTAAATACCATGTAACGTACGTTGCAAAGTAAAAATATTAATAACATTACCTGAACAGATCTTGAAGTTGTGGCACTTGTTTGGACAGTAAGGGAGTTTGTGGCTATGACATTTCCAAACCAACTTCAAGATTTCTTTGCCATTGTCCAGATAACAAAGATCAGTGTTGAATTCCTTCAATCAATCTATTAGGATGTATGTAAATGTTTTGGTACTACTAGGATTTATGGATAATTTGAATCCTTAAAAGCACACTCATTTACAGTTAATTCAAAACTTTTTGTAGCCCATGTATAAATGTAATGAATATGGGTATACATTTCTTTTTGTGTCAGGGATTCTCCCTTCACAAACTGTGGATGGTTGCAGATACTCAAACTACCCATCATGGCAGCGATACAAACAAATACTCCATTGTAATCAGTAAACATAATTCCATCCTCTTCAGTTTTCTGATTTGTGAATTTGTATTTGTTTCCATTATTTTCAAAAATCATATTGACATCAATCTCTTAATTCCACACCTCTTCATTTTTCTAATTTAAAGTCTCGGTGAATTTGTATTTGTTTCAATTATTCTCAAATATCACATTGACACCAATCTCCTCATTCCACCTCAGGTTGCTCCATTGGGGGAGTTGCAATAATAGCAACATTCTTAACTTATTATGCAAAGAGGAGAAAAACACAAGGTTGTGATCTCGCTCGTTATGACGGAAGGGACATTGAAGCACGTGTACCTCCTAGACATTGGATAAGCAAATTGCCAACATTCTCTACCCATTTACTTCTTTTTTCTTTTTTTTTAATCCCAATTCAAATTTGTGCAAGACACCTTGTGCTTGTATTAATACCGGCCTTCTTCAACATGGATTGTTGCTAGACTCTTTGAAAGTGAGAAGAACCTATCCAAGCTCTAATGGCGAAGAAAAAATTGCAGACCAATAAAGTAGCAAATATAATCAGGCACCAATCGAACATGTGAGCCCATTGTGTTCTCCGAAAAAGTAAACAATAGTCGAAGCTAGAAAAGTAAACCATAGTCAAAGTTGGCCAGGGGAAAATGGCTCATGAACCCACGTCACATATTTATATTGGATAAAGGCGAACGAAAATGGGACACTCGGATAGGGCGGGATGAACAGTGTTTGCCTAGCCAACTCCATAGAAGGAACACCTTTCGTGTGAATAGGAGACACTTGACCTCATTTGCTCACTCATCGATTTTTGTGCCAACAAGAAGAAGAAAATCCGTGAAATTAAAAGGAAAGAGAGAAGTAAAAGGAGTGACAAAAGGGCGAATTTTTTGTTGGGTATGTGTTATTTCTATGATTAGTCGCAGGGGGGGAGGAGGGGCAGGTGCGATAGTCCCCCCTGTACGTTGAGTCAGGCACAGCAGAGGGGGTCAGAGGGGGGGCGGCAGCGCTCCTTGTTCGGGGTCTGGGGCAGTGCCCTGGGAAAAACAATTTGGACCCTATTTTTTGGTGGGCGGACCCACCCATGGTTTTGTACATGGGTTTGCACATGGTTTTGGGGCATGATGGTTTTCGGCCCCTAGTATTTTGTAGATCCGATCAAATGAACTACAGTTATATTCTAATCTATGGTTAATGGGTTGGGGTTTATGAATGTTTTAGCATGTATATATATGTTTTGTAACACTAAAAGGAATATGATGAAAAATCAAGCTGGTAGTCCCGATTTGAGATCCAGGGGAAAATATCAGTGTATATTTGTTTTATGTTTTATTCTGTCTCTATTGTTCATTTTTTGTTTCTAAGATTCGTTTGCAAATAATTTCTGTATAGGGTTAAAACCTACATTTGGTATCATATTTGTTTCGGCTTCAAGGGGATGCTTTTGCTGCTGGGGGGTTTTTTTCTCAGGCCTGTGGTAGACCCTGTTTAATAAAATATCTGCGGGATCGATTCTTGCAGTGAAAGAAGATGGTGAGCAGTGGAAAGATAGAGATCGAGAAATTTCATGGTCGGAGATTTTAGTTGTGGAAGCTCAAGATGGAGGATCTCCCGGTGGATAAAGATCAGTGGATCGTGGTAGATTCGGGTACTAAACCAACGACAATGTCAGATGAAAGCTGGAAGAAGTTTGATCGGAAGGCAAAGAGCACAATAAGGTTGTGTATCTCAGATTCGATATTTTTGAATGTATCTGGGGAAGCTACGATGAAGACTTTGTGGGACAAGCTAGGGACTTTGTGCCAATCTAACTCTTTGGTGAATAAATTGTTCCTGCGGAAAAATTTGTATACCCTAAGAATGAAGGATGGAGACTTGGTGACAGAACATCTAAACGCCTTCAATACTATGGTAAGTGAGTTGTCATATGTTGATATTAAAATCTCAGATAAAGATAAGTGCATCAGTTTGTTGTGTTCTCTATCAGATTTGTGGGATAGTCTTGTTATTACAATAGGTAGCAATACAACTACCTTGAATTTTGATGAGATTGTCTCAGCCTTTCTGTCGAAGGAAATGAGACGAAGGAATATGGAGGGCCAAAATGGAGATGCCTTATCTGTATGAGGAAGGTCCTAAAACAGAAACAAAAATAAGTTTCCGAGTGGGAGATCTAAAGCTAGAGGGAGACCTAAATCTCCAGGAAAGTTTGTAAAGGTGCGTTGGAAATGCGGAAAGGAAGGGCACTAAAAAAAGCACTGCAGATCTAAAGCTCTTGAGAATGGAAAGGGATCTGATGATGCTCCTTCTGCAGAGGAAAAAAACACCTCAAATGAAGGTGGAGATGTGTATTTGGCTTCTTCTTCAAATACACATGTAGATCATGAGGCATGGTTGATTGAATCAAGTGCATCTTTTCACTTCACTCCCCATAGGGAGTGGTTTTGCGAGTATGAGAATTATGATGGTGGTGATGTATTATTAGGGGATGATATGAAGGCCAAAATCATCGGACGTGGAAAAGTCAAGTTGAAGCTGCAAGGTGGAAAGATTAGAACACTTCCTGGTTTTCTGCATATTCTTGCATTGGCCAGAAATCTGATTTCTTTAAGCAAGATGGATGATGTAGTTGTAAAAACAGTGTTTGAGAAAGATACCTACAAGATGGTTCGGGGAGCACTGGTATTAATGTGGGGAGTTAGGATTGGAACTTTGTACAAGCTTCAGGGTATCACTGTTATTGAAGGGTGCAACAGTTTTGTGGTTCCTGAAAGTGGAGCGGAAAGCCTAGCGGTCTCTGGAGAAAAGACCATGTTATGGCATGAAAGGCTTGGACATATTGGAGAGAAGGGCCTTCAGATATTGCATGGAAATGGTATGGTAGAAGGTATGTCTAATTTATCTCTAGATTTTGATTTCTGTGAACATTGTGTATATGGGAAGCAGAATTGGGTGTGTTTTCCTTCTGGTGCTAAGAGGGAGGACAAGATATTAAAGCTTGTGCACAATGATATGTTTGGACCTGTGTTGGTTCCATCACTGGGAAAGTCTGTGTACTATGTTTCAATCATAGATGACTTCTCAAGGAATACATGGATATATTTCTTGAGGAAGAAATCTGAAGTCTTTGACAGATTTCAAGAATTTAAGGCTCTAGTGGAAAACCAGACAGAGAACAAAATAAAGGTGCTAAGGATAGATAATGGTGGAGAGTTCTGCAAGAAGGAATTTGAAGATTTATGTAAGAAGTGTGGTATAGCAAGACAAAAGAGTACTCCATACACACCTCAACAAAATGGAGTTGTAGAAAGAATGAACAGAATGCTGATGGAAAAGGCAAGAAGCATGCTTAGTGGTACCGGGTTACGACAGGGATTTTGGGCAGAGGTAGTGGAGACTGCATGTTACCTGCTTAACAGATCACCTTCATCAGCATTGGAGGATAAGACTCCACATGAGGTATGGACTGGTAAGAAACTCTCTCTTTCACATCTGAGGGTATTTGGATGTGATGCATATGTACATGTTCCAAAGGAGAAAAGGACCAAGTTGGATGATAAATTTGAAAGGTGCATCTTTATTGGGTACAAGGATGGTTTAAAACGTTACAAGCTTTGGAACCCAGAAACAAGGAAGGCAGTGTACAATCGAGATGTGGTGTTTAGAGAGGTGAAAGATGTTGTTAAACATGAATTCCTACCGAAGGAACCTGAGAAGATAGAGTTTGAGCTAAAGGAGGATGAATCAGACTCTACAACAGAATAATGTTCAGAAGAGGAAGAGCCACAAACTCCAATCATGAGAAGATCAGTTCAAGAAAGAAGGTAGCAAGAAAGGTATATCCCATCTGCTTTATGTTCAAATTTTGATTTAACTATCATTAGTGATGATCCCAGAACTGTCAGGGAGGCTGTGGATTCAGAGGATGGAAAACTCTGGAAGGAGGCCATGGTTGATGAAATGGCCTCCTTGCAAAAAAATGAGGCATGGGATCTAGTGGAGTTGTTGGCAGGAAAGAAGCCCATCGGGAGCAAATGAGTTTTTAATAAGAAGATGAATGTAGAAGGCAAGGTGGAGAAATACAAAGCTCGATTGGTAGCAAAAGGTTATTCCCATGTGCCGGGAATTGATTTTGGTGATATTTTTTCTCCTGTTGCCAAGGTTACTTCTATTATATTACTTTTATATGTTGTTGCTGCATTTGATTTTGAGGTAGAACAGGTGGATGTGAAGACAAAATTTCTTCACCGGGATCTGGAAGAGGAGATCTACATGAAGCAACCTGAAGGCTTTGCAGAGAAGGGTAAGAAAGAACTGGTATGCAAGTTAAAAATGTCTCTATATGGGTTAAACAGTCACCAAGGATATGGTATCAGAAATTTTATACCTATATACAGGGACTTGGCTTCGCGAGAAGGAAAGAGGATCACTGTGTGTATTTTAAATTAACTAGTGACTGTGTTATTTATTCGTTCTTGTGTGTGGATGATATGTTGTTGATTGGAAATGACAAAGAAATTATCCAGGATTTGAAGACCCAATTATTCTCCAAATTTGACATGGAGGATCTTGGTGCTGCAAACTATATTTTGGGCATGGAAATTAAGAGAGATCGGGCGAAGATATTGGGGGAACTCTACGAGTTACAAGTCTGAAATTGCAGGTCTGAATTACAGGTCTGAGTTTTAGTGTTTAACAAGATTTGAAGAGCGATGACAAGTGTTGACTATTGTTGACTTTCACTTGGTTGGAAAAAGTTTGAAGGAGGGTTGAGTTGGGTTTTTGTGGAGGTCTTAGTATTGTTCTAGAGTCTTGGATATCTCACTTTGATCTGATTATATAAGAAGAGGATTAATTGGGTTTCCCCCCTTGTAGCATTTTTCCCTGGCTTAGAGTCTACATCTTGTGTTCTTTGTCTCTTGTGATGTTCATGTTTTGAATATTTTGGTAATTGATCCAGGTGGATATCAGTGGCCTCCCACCTATTCCATTTGGACCCGCAGCATCAATTCTTTCAGTTTTTCAGCTTCAGCACAGCTTACTATTTATAGCAGGTTTTCGGGTCCTGCACACCCGGAGCCGTTTTGGGGCATTAATAATCCAGGTGGATATTGGTGGCCACCCATCGAGTCCATTTGAACTCCCACCATCAGTTATTTCAGTTTGTAAGTTTCGGCACAACTTACTATTTTTAGCAGTTTTTTGGGTCCTGAACTTCCGGAGCCGTTTTGAGGCCCTAAACGACATTTTTTGGGAAAACGGAGAGCAACATGGGTCCATCAACGATGCGCCCCGTTCAAAAATTTGTACTCCTCGTGATGACCTTTCAATGAGCTATTGAGCGACTAGAGGCTAGATCGGATGCCAAAGTTACGTCCTCTAGGTCAACCACCAATTTACCCAAACGGGGCCCACAGTTTTGGCGCTTCATCTCCTACGGTTAGGGTTTTGGACGTTTCGGATTCTACATTGTTTCTCAACAATAAATAGGCCCTCGAGCCTCATTGTAAGACAGTTCAGGGGGCTGGGAGGCAATACATCTCTTCTCAGAGATAAGCGCTACTAGTGCCCTAGCTCGCCACATCTCCATCATGTCTGCATTGTAACACAGTTCAGGGGCTGGTAGCCGCCACATCTCTTCTCAGGGATACGCTGCCAGTACTCTAGCTCATCTATTTCCATTATGTTTGTAATAGGCCTGCGAGCCTCAATGTAACACAATTTAGAGGCCTGCATACGCTACATCTCTTCTCAGAGATACGCTACCAACGCCCTAGCTTATTTCCATTATGTTTGTACGCTTATTGCAGTCATTCTTTTATTAATAAAATGAAGCATTATTTTCGGTGCATCTCTGTATCTATGGTTATATCTGTATTCTGTTGCGTTCCTGCATAAAATCCGGATCAGTAATTTATTGATCAAGAGAACATAATTAAAGTAATAAAATCTAACAACAATCACAATTAATTATCAAGTAATACAAATCAACTCTAATCTACAGGGACTTTGATTTCTCAAAATGGTATCAAAGCTAAGGTCGAGAAAGGAAGTTTGAAGATCACATCTTGTTGGCACTCTTGTTGAAAGACTGCTAATTTTAGAAAACAATGGTATGTTCTATGCTTGCAACAATTACTTCAATGTCCTTTTATTAGCCCAAAGATAATTTCCACTTATTTTCCAATAGAAATCACATGAACCATTAATCACATTGACAGTGACTATAGATAGAACATAAACAATAAATGTTGAAATTTTCAACAAGAAACAGTGAAATTGGCATCTAGAAACAACATGACAACACACACACTAGTGTGGGACCGCGGGTCATGTAGTGATGGGTCCTAGTGATACATTAGTGTGCAAGCCAATTTATTTAATAAATTGGAAATGTTTCTAATTTAATTATCCCTTAATTAAATTGGACAATAAATTGTAATCTTATCTCATAAACATTTGTAATAGTTAACTGAGTGTGATAGACTTAGTTAGCTCATGAAATTCGAGTTGAGGGTGGTTTGTGAGGCATGCAGAGTGATTCTATGTGTTTTAGAATTCAAGTTGTAGTTAGTGCATGAGTTTAATGCATTAGAAATCAGTTAACTCAATTTATTGAGTTAAAGTCAGTTGAACTAGTTGTAACTAGTTGTTGCACAAGTGAGAGGTCAAGTGAATTAATCAGATTTAATTCACATGCAGTGATCTATCATGAAACTGTTGATTTACTATCTATAGTTGCATGCATATCAGTTCCAGTGGAAACTCAGTTGATACAAAGGTTAAAGGGAAGTTGACTATCAGTTTTATTATTAGCAAATTGCCCGAATGCAATTAAAACACCACAGGATTTCCCATGATACTTGCACAGTTGAGAAATGATGAAATTCATAAGGAATATGGATTGCATTCCTCATGAATTTTGTGAGCAACGCAGGCTAAAGACAGGCTGAGAATTGGCTAAGTGTTGGCCCGATTTTGCCTGGATTAGTGTGAGACGATTAGGAGACTGCAGGAGACTCTTGTGAGGAGAGTGTATTGTAATTGTTTCATGATTCCTTGGCGAATATACAATAGAAGATAGAGGGGTTTTGAGCAACAATCTTTCCCCGGAAAAATATTTGTGTTGTGGTTTGATTTGCTTCTTTCTTTACTTGTTGTGATTGGTGATCGTGTTTATTTTCCAAAATTGATTTGTAGAAGGATTCAGTATCTAGCTTTAGTACATTGCTTGATCGGATTGAATCCATTGATATACACATGTTTGTATAATTTCTACATGGTATTAGAGCACATGAAATCATTATAGCGGAGAAGAAATTGAGTTTCTAACTGAATAGAATTCCAATTTGCAAAAGTTTTCTTGGTGCGACAGGCAGATAAGGATCAAAATGGCTTTCAGTGGCTTGAGATTGGAGTATGCACTCGAGGGCAGCTCTAACTATATTGCGTGGAAAGATAGGATGGAGGCAGTACTAGAGGACAATGGGTTAAAATAATTCATTGATAATGACATTCCCAAACCCATTGCAACAGATGCCACAAATCTTGATGCCTGGCAAAAGAAGGTTGCAAAGGCGAGGAGGATCTTACTGAAGGGAGTACGAGACCACACTGTCTCAAGTCTCCATGGAAAAGCGACTCCATATGCATTATGGAAGGCTTTGACAGATCATTTTCAGAGCAACAATGATCATGGAAAATTGTCACTAAATGACAAGCTTAGGAAAATCAAAATGGAGAAAGGCGACACCATTCTGCAATATTTAACCAAGTTTGTCCAATGTCAAGATGAGCTTGGGAGTGTCGGAATTACTGTCGTGAATGATGACTAGGTGAGCCTAGCTCTTCTAGGCCTTCCCAAGAGTTGGCATAGTTATCAGGACTATGTCAATGGGAGGGAGAAGCTGCCAGATTGGGAACGAATTTGGTCAGATTTGGTGCAAGAAGAATTCAGGCGAAATACCAGGGATGGATCTTCATCTAAGACAAATGATGAAGAAAATTGTGCCTTGGGTGGGAAGGCAAATATGGGGAAAGGAAAAAAATCATATTCCAAATATGATTTTGGAAAAGAAGGCAAGAAGCGTGACATGTCCAGAGTGAAGTGTTTTCACTGTCATGAACATGGACATTATGCCACTAATTGTCCATGAAGGAAGAAGAACAAGAAGGCTTCAGGATCTGCAGCTAGTGAGGATTTGGCCTTGCAATTTGAGCTTGACTTCTCGCTCATTGCATGCATGGTGTCAAGTGCAATGGGATCGGTGTGGTACTTGGATAGTGGTGCATATTTCCACATGAAGGGAAACAAAGAACTTTTTAGAAGCTTGGAGGAAGTAGCTTGGAGCAGAAGGACCTCCATTTACATATAGAAATGGGTGATGATGGGTGGTACACTACTACCAAGATTGGTACAGTTACTTCCAGAGATATTCAGGTAAACTCTTCTTATTAAAATATATAATGCATGTACTAGGCTTGAAGAAATAAATTAGTTTCAGTCGCAATGTTGGAGGATAGAGGCTATGATGTGGTTTTCAGTGAAGGGAAAGCTTTTCTTCGACACAAAGCCACATGACAAGGCAAGAAGATTAGGATTAATATGAAGAATATCTACAAACTTGATGTAGATGGTTGCCCAGCATTGATGGGTAAAGCAGACAAAGTGGTGAGCCGAGATAAGGGTGACCTATGGCAAAAGATATTGGTTCATCTACACCACGGAGCTTTGAAGGTCATGCAATAGATTTTTACAGGTTTCCAAAGGGTACTCTTGTGCACATAGACACATGCAAGGGATGTACCATGGGGAAGTGTGTGAAAGCCATGCAATTGTCCCTTGAGAGGGAGCTTGATTTGCATGCAGATGATAAACTATTGGTTCCTAAGGATGAACCTCAAGATGTGGAGCAGCCACAAGATGAGGATCATGGAGTGGCAGAAACCAATCAAGAAGAGACCTCCAGGAGGGAAAAATTTCAAGCCAAATGGGTAGAGGGAGTACATGCAGCTATACCTCCAGTTGTGAAGTGGGGCGATGTGCAAAATTAATCCTAAGAAGAAATTTGGGCAGGATTCATTGAGATGGTGTGTCTCATGGATCGAACCTGGCTACGAGGAGCCCACAATAAAACAGTAACACGAAGGATTGGTTAGATTGATGCAGTCAGATGTCAAGAGGACAGAAATCAGAGTGACAGGTATCAGATATTAAAGCACAGATCAAATTTGACAGCAGTGCAGAGTGCATGGATGCAGATGTCAACAGCGCAGAGAGTCTAGTAGACATGTGCAGTTGCATGCCAGAGTTGCATGTGCGAACAACACTAGAGAAGTGTTGCATGCAAGAGTTTCATGTCGCATGCAAGAGATGCATGTCGCGTGTAAGAGATGCATGTCGCGTGCAAGAGTTGCATGTCGCATGCAAGAGGTGCATGTGCGCATGCAAGGAAATTCCAAGGTACCAGATCGGGACAGATTGATTCCTTTCTTGTTGAGAGAGAGTGTTGAAATTTGCAACAAGAAACAATGAAATAGGCATCCAGAAACAACATGACAACACACACACTAGTGTGGGACCATAGGTCATGTAGTCATGGGTCCTAGCGATAAATTAATGTGCAAGCCAATTTATTTAATAAATTGGAAATGTGTCTAATTTAATTAACCCTTAATTAAATTGGAAAATAAATTGTAATCTTATCTCATAAACACTTGTAATAGTTAACTGAGTGTGATAGACTCAGTTAGCTCATGAAATTCGAGTTGAGGGTGGTTGGTGAGGCATGTAGAGTGATTCTATGTGTTTTAGAGTTCAAGTTGTAATTAGTGCATGAGTTTAATGCATGAGAAATCACTTAATTCAATTTATTGAGTTAAAGTCAATTGAACTAGTTGTAGCTGATTGTTGCACTAGTGAGAGGTCAAGTGAATTAAATCAGATTTAATTCACATGCAGTGATATGTCATGCAACAGATGATTTACCATCAATAGCTGAATGCAAGTCAATTCCAGTGGAGATCTAGTTGAGACAAAGTTTACGGGGAAGTTGACTATCACTTGTATTATTAGAAAACTACTCAAATGTAGTTAAAAAACCACATGATTTCCCTTGATACTTGTGCAGTCGAGAAAGGCTGAAATTCCTAAGGAATAGGGATTTAATTCCTCATGAATTGCATGAGCAAGGCAGGCTGAAGACAAGTTGAGAATTGGCTAAGTGTTGGCCTGATTTTGTTTGGATCAGTGTGAGACAATTAGGAGAGTGTAGAAGACTCTTGTGAGAATAGTGCATTTTAATTGTTTCATGATTCCTTGGTGAATATACAATAGAAGATAGAGGAGTTTTGAGCAGCAATATTTCCCTGGGAAAACGTCTGTGTTGTGGTTTGATTTGCTTCTTTTTTTACTTGTTGTGATTGGCGATCGTGTTTTTTTTCCGAAATTGATTTATAGAAGGATTCAATATATATCTTCATACATTTCTTGATCGGATTGAATCCATTGATATACACATGTTTGCATAATTTCTACAATAAATGCATAAGACAAGAAAATACAAGAGAACACCAGAATTTGGATAATGTCAGGGAAAAAACCCAAGATGGGGAAACCCTTGATCAATTCTTCTTATTATAAATATCAAATGTTCAACAGAGAAAGAGAGTACAATAATAAAAAGTGAAATTCAAAATTAACTCTCCAAATCACTTTCCAAAACAACCCTATCAAATCTGCAATTTTTCTCTCATTCAACCTCGGTCAAATCAGCACTAACCAGAAATTCAACAACATTCAAAGTCTAGTCAAACTTCTCCAAAAAAGTTTGATCAAAGGTGAGAGGAACTTGACATCTCTTGTTGGTCAAAGTTATCGCAAAACAAACCCAAAATAGTGAGTCAAACTTAGTCAAAGTCTGCACTTCTTATTATGGTCAATGTTAATCAACTAGCCCAGAAATCCTCATTTTTTGTGTCAAATAGTGTGGCCTACCCAAATATAAAGAGGCCCAAAAGATCGAACTAAAATTAAGCCCCGAAAGTCAAATTCAATGCTAGTCAAAGTTGCAGATAGCTTCAAATTTTTGGCCCGATGATTTTCATTCTTCTTTTCCTTTCCAACAAATGAGCTATCCAAAGTGGAATTTTCCTATAGTTTCCAAATTTAGCACTCCCTCTCAACTAGGGATAGTTCCACCTGCCAATCCATCTATCCATCATGCCATCTTGTCATAATGAACAATCTCTGAATCTCATCTCAGCATTGTTGAACACTGATATAGAAAGTAAGAATAATTGATTGACAGTGAATTACAAGACCTTGCAACTCTCCGCTGACAAAATTCATTACATATAACCACGGGTATAACCCCAATCAGACTTGATCCAAAATCAAGTTGTTGAACATCATGCATCCTAGACATAGGGAGTATGGAAATACACAATGCATCCATATGTAGTGCTACGGTCCCTATCCTTTTTTCCTAACTCATTGGCCAGATGAGAGATACTTCCTAAGAGTCATGGACTACATGGGTAGGATGTAAGTTGAGGCATCCGCAGGATAATATGAACCACTCATCCTTCTCATATTACATAGGAGAAGGTGAACCACTCATCCTATGCATATATCATCAATCTTAGGGGAAGGTGAACCACTCACCCTACACATGTGTCATCAATCGTAGGGGTAGATGAACCACTCACCCTACACACATGTCAACCATCATTGGCGAAGGTGAACTACTCGCCCTAGGCTCTCATATATCATCATGGGGTATCACAAGGGAAGGTGAACCACTCACCATGTACACCGTGTACCTATTGGGGAAGGTGAACCGCTCACCAAATGGTCGCTCATAGCTCCAAGAAGTACCCCAGGCCCCCAGGAGCTCCCAGAGCTCAATATCTAACCCAAGCAAGACCCTCATGGGAGGGTCCTTCCACGACTCCAAGTCTCTCTCGGAAGGTTAAGAACTTGAACTTCCCCAACAACTTCGTGAGGATGTCAATAACCTGCTCATCAGTCCTTATTGCTCCCCATTGTACCATATCCTGGATAAATTGGTACCTGATATTGAATATTCTTGGAGTAATTGTGGAACACGGGATTCTTTGAAGGTGAACCCCACTTTTATTTTCACAATAGATAACGATGGTATCTAGCACATTCTCAAATAGATCACTGAAGAGCTTCCTCAAATAAACAACTTCACAACGGGCCATTCTAGCTGCAATATATTTGGTCTTAAGGGTGCTTAGAGCAACTGATTTTTGCTTTATGTTCATCCAAGAAATCAAATCAGATCCCAACAAGAAGCAACATCCTCACGTGCTCTTTATATCCACCAGATTTTTAGCCCAGTCAACATCATAATATCCATGTAGCCTCAAAATCCTAGGAGTGTATCTCAACCCATAGTTGACAGTGCCATGAAGATATCTTAAAATATTATTTGCAACAACCCAATGTATGTGATGAGGATCAACCATAAATTTACTCAAAGTATTTACAACAAAGAATATGTCCAAAGAGGAGTTTACCAATAACATCAAGGCCCCCACAAGTTGCTTATACTTAGAAGGGTTTTCCAATCCAGGCCCAACAACACTTCCACTTAGCTTCTTAAAGTCGAGTTCAATAAGAGTAGACAGACTTACATTCCACCATCCCACATCTCTCTAGTAGCTTCACAATTTATTTTCCTTGATAAAGGAAAATCTTGCCTGTATTTTTCCATACCTCCAGGCCTAGGAAGTAAAGCATAAGCCCTACATCCTTCATCTCAAATTCAGAAGTCAACTCCCCCTTGCATTGATAAATGAGAGGGCTTGCACCAATTAGAAAGATATCATCAAGATAAAAGAACAAAATAAGTGGCATGTCATTTTCAACCTTGAAGTATAGATTTGGATTAGTATAGCTCCTTGTAAATCCCAGCTTCATAAGATAATTATCAATTCTTTCATACCAATCCACAGGGGCTTGCTTCAACCCATAAAGGGTTTTCTTCAGTCGGAAAACATGTTTCCTTCTATCTTATACTTCAAACCCATGAGGTTGTTCTAGGTAGACTTCCTCCTTAAGTGAGCCATGCAAGAAAGCAATTTTGATGTCCATTTGATGTAGGCTTCATCCTTGATTGAGAGTAAGAATTATAGGCAACGAAAGATCCAAATCAGAAATATAGGAAACAAAATACTTTTGAATGGAGTCCACCAAAATTTTCTTTGCTTTGACCTCACCTTTTCTATACTTAAATTTCATAGCAGCAGGTTCATTTGAAGGAGGCTCCGCCACTTTTCCCTGCAAATAGTCCAATAATTCATGTTCCAAAGTCATCTTCCATGCATGATAGTCAAATTTATCATTGAGATTTTCCTCAGTCTTGAAGTAAGAAGTATGGGTCATGGAGACTTGTCCAATAATATTTTTCCAACAGATATATTAGTGATTACGTTTCTCTCTTGCTTGGGCTTGGCCTCACCTTTGCTACGTTACCATGTTAATTTTAGATAATAATGATATGTTCTATGCTTGCAATAATTATTTCAATGTCCATTTATTAGCCCAAATATATTTTCCACTTATTTTCCAATAGAAATCACAAGAACCATTAATCACATTGACATTAATTATAGATAGAACACAAACAATAAATGCAGAAGACAAGCCAAGACAAGAGAACACCAAAATTTGGCTAATGCTAGGGAAAAACCCCAAGATGGGGAAAACCCTTGATCAATTATTCTTATTATAAATATAAAATATATAGTAGAGAAAGGGAGTACAATAATACAAAGTCAAAGTCAAAATTGACTTGCCAAATCATTGTCCAAAAGAGCCCTGTCAAATTTTCAATTTTTCTCTCAGTCAACAACAGTCAAATAAGCCATAACCAAAAATTCAACAGCAGTCAAATTCTGGTCAAAATTCTCCAAAACAGTTTGATCAAAGTAAAGAGGAACTCGACCTCTCTTGTTGGTCAAATTCGGCTTAAAACAATCCCAAAACTGTCAGTCAAAATTGGTCAAAATTTTCACTTCTTGTTGTAGTCAACGCTTGTCAACTAGTCCAAAAATCCTCAGTTTTTGTGCCAAATAGTGTGGTTTGCCCAAGCAAGAAGTGTAGAAATTCCTTATAGATTCAAACTTCTAATTGTAATTTAATAAAACAATAGACTTGAATCTACTCTACCAACTGCGGAAACAATTAAATGATCGTCAAATCATAAAGAATACACAAGAAAGAATTCAATCAACACATTACACAATGATTTCCTAGGGAAAGCCATAGCTAAAAATCCCTCCTATATGTATATTGCATTAGTTAGAAAATATGAGAAGATTACAATGCTTTGCTCAAGTCTGAGCAACCTCTGCACTATCATAATCTATATCATTGCTTCACAAGTTGTCTCTCGTCAATACTTAACCAACTATTTGTTTTCCCAAGCCCTATTTCCTTGTGTTGTTCAGTGAGTAATTAGGACCCTATTTAATAGGAATTTTCCTCCATTGGATTGTGCAGCTCCTTTAGGATTTTCCTCTGACTGCATGCACCACCTGTATATTTCAGATGACTATAGAACTGATAGTAAATTTCCCTTGAACTCCAATCTCAACTGGCTAACTCGCAAATCACACATGCATGAGTTATTTATGGTTGATTTATCATTTAACTGGTTGAACACTGAAGTTTTCATCCACTGCTAGACCTCCTACTAGTTCCTCCAATAGTTGGAACTAGTTTAACTGACTTTAACTCGGTTAAATTGAATTAAATAATTACAACTCAAAAATAAACTCAACCTAGGCTCCTATAAAGTAGGAACCACTCTACATGACTCTAGTTATGCCCTCAACTCGAATTAACTGAACCAACTAAGTCAAACTAACCTAGTTAACTCGTACAAGTTTTCATGTGATGTGGAATTACAATTTTCTTCTAATTTAATTCAAGAGAAAATTTAATTAAGAATTTACTATTGCATTTTCCACACTCCCTCTCAATAAGAAAGGGATTCACATCTACCCTGATTCAGTACCTTTGGAATGTATTCCATGTAGCACCTCTCACTATTATTGCTGCTACTGCAACATCTGCAATTGAGAATAAAAAAAATAAAAAATCATTGAATCAATTTGCAACTATTTACTAGGAAAAATGTGTTTCTGCTTCCTCTGCTACTGATCCACCTACTATGTTGTAAACACTTCTCTACACTCCTTAGTATCGGACTGAAATTGATCCTCCTAATACTAAATAATATGGCCCCCCGTAGCAATGTAATGATCCATGAGACAAAAAAACACCTCAATGGGCCCTTCCCAAATTTCTACACTCCTGGGACTATTGCTTCACATCGCCCCACCTCTCACCTAGAGGTATGGTTGCATGTAATTCTTATACCCACTTGTATCGAACTCTCCTCCTACTGTAGGTCTCTGACTGGTCCTCTTCATCATCATCCTCATGGTCATCCCAAATTTCAAATGGTTGAGGCCTCCTCTTAAGAGCTAAATCATGATCCCTCTCAACCACAGCATCTCTAATCCCTGCCTTTATCTTCAAGATTGTGCACGCATCTTCCTCTAATGTGTAGAGGCTCTTGACCCTGACACCAAATTGCTTGAGTTGACATGAACTAAGATGCTTGAGGTAATTCTTCCCTTCTCTGAAGACTACCTCATACCCATTGTCTTCAATCCTCAATTTCTTCATCAGCTCAAGTTTCTTGGCTTCACTGTTATTTTGAATAGCTCATTGAGGGTCTTCCACATTGCAAATGGAATCTCTTTTCCATGTAGTTTCAATACTATGTGGTCTCTCACACCCTCCAGGATGATCCTCCTAGATGTAGCCACATCCTTCTTCAACTAAGAAAGATCCTGGACATCCGATTTTGGAGGTATTATTAGATATGTCTTGATGTAATCTAGTAGTGCATGGTCATCTACTACTCTTTCCATGTCTATCTTCCATGCCAAAAAAAATTTGGTTTCTTCCAAAGCATACTTGAGTCTGAGCCTGGTGGAAGTCATATTTTCAGTCCTGGAGAAAACCTGCAATGCTGATCTTGAAATTCGAACCTCCTGCAATAACTTTGAATTCTTCTCCTCTATTGTGATTTCAACTCTAATACCATGTAGAAATTCCTTGTAGATTCAAACTACTAATTATAATTTACTAAATCAATAGACTTGAATTTACTCTACCAATTGTGGAAATAATTAAACAATTGTGAAATCACGAAGCATACAAGAGAAAGAATTCAATCAACACATTACACAATGATATCCTAGAGAAAGCCAGAACTAAAAACCCCTCATATCTGTATATTACATTAGTCAGAAAATATGATAAGGTTACAATTCCTTTCTCAAGCTCGAGTAACCTCTGCACTATCACAATCTATCTCACTTCTTCACAAGATGCCTCCAGTCAATACTTAACCAATTCTCTGCTTGCCGAAGCCCCTATTTCCTTGCATTGTTCAATGAGGAATTAGGCCCCTATTTAATAAGAATTTTCCTCCATTGGATTGCACAGTTCCTTTAGTTTATTCCTCTGACTTCACGCACCATCTGTAAAATTCATATGATTATACAACTAAGGGTACAATTCCCTTGAACTCCAATCTCAACTGGGTAACTCGTAGATCACACATGTGTGAGTTATTTATGGTTAATTTATCAATTAACTGGCTGAACACTAAAGTTTCTCTCCACTGCTAGACCTCCTACTAGTTCTTCCAACAGTTGGAACCAGTTTAATTGACTTTAACTCAGTTAAACTAAATTAATAAATTACAGTTCAAAATAAACTCAACCTAGGCTCCTATAAAGTAGGAACCACTCTACATGACTCAATTTAGGCCTTCAACTCGAATTAATTGAACCAACTAAGTCAAACTAACCTAGTTAACTCTTACAAGTTGTCATGTGATGTGGAATTAAAATTTTCTTCTAATTTAATTCAAGGGAAAATTAATTTAAGAATTTCGTGTTGCATTTTCAACAAAAATATGCCCAAAATATTGAACTTAAATTCAACCCAGAAATTCAAATTAAATGTTGTTCAACATGGTTAAAGTTGCAAACAACTTCAAATTTTTGGCCATCTAATTTTCGTCCTTATTTTCCTTTACATGTGTGAGAGAAGGCTGCAATTATTGAGTTGTAGGAACCACTAGAACAAGGAGAGAGAAGATATTTTTTGTGTGATGATATGATGTCAAATGAGGGTGGAGGGCTCTCTTAATTATATGAGTCATTGTGGGTGAAAATACATTTCACTTGGGCTTCATGAGCCTACATGGTGATGTGGTGGACCCTGACAATTTTCACGTGTGGACTTCACTCCAAAAACATATTTCTCCTTGTCCAAATGTAGTGATATTTAGGTCAATTTTGTTCCTCTCAAAAAGAGGAATTCAATGCAATAATTATCTCCATCAAATGAGTTATCCAAAGTGGAATTTGGCCCCAGTTTCCAACTTTAACACTCCCTCTCAACTAGGGATAATTCCACCTTCTAGTCCATCCATCATCATGTCATCTTATCATCATGAACAATCTCTGCATCTCGTCTCATCTTTTTTGAACACTGATTAGATAATAAGAAGAATCGATCTAGAGTGAGTCACAATACCTTGCCACTCTCCACTGGCAAAAGTCAGTCCACATAACCAGGGGTAGAACCCCAATCAGACTTGATCCCATATCAAGTTGTTGAACATCATGCATCTTAGTCATAGGGAGTAGGGTATTACATGATGTCTCCATCTGTAGTGTTATGGTCCCTATCCTCTTTTCCCAACTCATTGGTCATATAAGAGATACTTCCCAATAGTCCCAGACTGTATGGGTAGGATGTATGTTAGGGAATCCACAGGAGAAGGTGAACCACTCATCTTGCTCATATGTCATAGGAGAAGGTGAACCACACATCCTATGCATATATCATCAATTGCAGGGGAAGGTGAACCACTAGCCCTACACACATGTAAACCATCATAGGGGAAGGTGAGCCACTCACCCTATGCTCTCATATATCATCATGGTGTATCACAATGGAAGGTTAACCACTTACCTTGTACATAGCGTACCTATAAGGGAAAGTGAATCACTCACCCTCTAGTTGCTCATAGATTCAATAAGTACCTCAAACCCCTAGGATCTCCCAGAGCTCAACGTTCAACCCGAGTTGGACCCTCATGGGAGAGTCCTTCCAAGACTCCAAGTCTCTCTCGGAAGGTTAAGAACTTGACCTTCCCCAAGCGCTTTGGGAGGATGTCAAAAACTTGCTCATCAGTCTTGATGTGTTGGAGCCTTATGTTAGTATTCTGGCTAATGTGTTGTCCTTGATGGAAAAATATTTCAACATTGTGATAACATGATGATTATGGATCTCAAACATATTGGAATAGATGTTACAAATGTGATGAATAGAGAAATTATAGTTTAGAGACAGATGAATGTTAAATATGAAGTTTGAGAAATTATATGCGGGTAGAGAGAAGCAAGTTCGCGTACATACAGAGGTATTATGAGTAAAATTTGTGTACCGAATCTACACCATGGTAATTTGAATATCATGGGTCTTTACCATGGTATTGGCCCATAGTTTTGGTGCGAAAATGGTTATTTGATCTTGTCAAAGAATAATTTAAATGATATTACCAAGGGATTTACCTAAGGTATTGGCCAAAGCTAAAACTATATAAGGAGATGCAGATCAAAGTGTTATGTATGCAAGTGATAAGTGATTAATGTGTAATCTGATCTAGAATAGGTGTGCACCAGGGAGCAAGGAGAGGGCTCATATCTGAAAGATAATAAGTATGTTGACATATATGCTTGATTGATTTACCTATTGCAAATATCTAAGTAATTAACTATGATAGGTTTGTAGTTATAATGATGTTGTGATATAAATGATATATTCAGAAGTATGTAGTCTTGACAGTAAAGGTTACAGAAAGTGAATTTATATTTGCAGCAAAAAATTTCAGATATGTAAGCAGGTTTTTCTTCGGATAGTCGTGTACATACATGGATTTTTCTTTGTAGGGTCGTGTATATATTCTACGGAATTTTTCTCATTATGTTGATATATGTATGTGAGTGTTGTAAATGGTAATTGCATACATACGTTGATATGTCTTGTGATAGTCGTGTATATGTGTTAGGGTTTTAAGTACTGGTGAATGATGACATTTGATCAGTTCTATTCTAATTGTTATTGTTTGTTTATGATGTCTCTATTATGAATATCTGTGTATGACAATGTGGATTGAGATTATTTGTTTGTATTGATCATTTTTAATAGTACAGAAGTATGACTGGGTGTGATTCAATCATCGATGGTATGTGATTGGTTCATAAATTTGTGGTTGGTTTAGTAATTTGTAATTGGTGGAATGGTCTAGTGATTAACGATTTAGTGTTCATTATTCTGAGATATGTACGCAGGTATGATACATAGGAAGTGCGAACATATGTGGGTGTTCCTCATAAAAGTAGTGTATACATTTTGATGTATGTATGGTCAAGGTTTGCAGAAACATCACTATGTTTCTGTGATGATGAATGATTGTACATTGGTATGATGGTTTATATTTTTTATGGATTGAATTAATCTAGTTGAAATGGTTGATTGAGATTCAGTGATTGGTAGTATGTTGTTACATTGATTCAATTGGTTCAGTTATTGTCTTTCAAATTCAGTATTCAGGTTAGTATTGTGCTTAATGATGGGTGTGGGTCCAGTTTGAAAATATTATGAAAGGTGGCCTACAGGTTTGATGTTTTGAGTCAAGTGGATCTAGTATGAAATATTATGAAATGTGATCCACAAAGGTGTTGAGGGTTGCAACCTTCAGCAAGGGAGTCAAAGCTTCCTTCCAGTGGTAGTTGATGAACTTGTTCATGGGGTAGGTGCTCTCTTCTGGTAAGAGACGGTAAATGAGATTTGTGGGTTGTAGCTCCCTTCCAATGGGTGCTAGAGAACGAGATAAGGTTGTAGCCTTCTACAGGCAGTGTGTGCGTACTAGTAAGAGTTTGCGCTAGTACAAGATTTTAATAATATTTTCTTTATATAATAAGGAAGAAGACGGAGACGATGAAAGCGGTGGTTTTCTTCCACATTGGGTTTCCACCTAAAAAACTTGATGTTCCCATGTATTGTTGTGTTGCTTATACTTGATGGTTTATTCTTCTCTTTACTGCATTTTATATGTCTGGTGAAATTAATAATGCACTAGTTAAAGATAAAGATCTGATGGAACTTATGAAGAATTGGTTAACTGGATATGCATTGTTTTGTTTGACTGAATTCGTGTACATACGTTGGTTGCATGAATGAAAATAGTATACATAACTCAAAATAAGAAAATGAAAAGTTAGAGAGAGTTTAAAATATTGATTCAACCCCCCCCCCCCCTCCTGCCCCCCAGTATTTTTCCCAACAATTGGTATCAAGGAAGGTCACTTCAATTGAAGCTTAACCAGTTGGAGTGGATCAAGGATGATGGGAAAGAATAAAAAGAAGAAGGCAACTCAAAGGAAGAAGTCGATTCAGGAAATAATTGACAGTGATGCATCTGATGTTGTGGAAATATCTGCATTTATGGGTCAAGGAAAATATGGAACAAAATAACAAGGCAAGTCAAAAACAATGGACAATAAAGGTATGTTTAAGCTAAGTAATTATAATTATTAAGAATGGAAAGAAAAGAAGAAGTCTAATTTAATGAAATTTGGTTCTGATGTTTGGTATTTAGTATGCAATGGTTACACTAAAACTCCCCCATCAAGTGAAGAAGTACAAAAGAATAATAAGGAATTAAGTTACATCATTAATAGAATACGTGATTCAACATTAAAAAGGGTTATGCATTATGAAAATACAAAGGAAGTATGGGATGATCTACAAGAAATCCATGAAGAAAAAAAAAGGAATATTTTCCATCAAGAGAACCAACAGGTAATATTGTTTCTAAAGAAAATAATGATTTATCAAAATATGAGTATCTTATGTCAGATGGAGTTACTGATTCAGAAGAAGACGGGTTAGAGGAAGCTCTTAATATTAGAAGAAAACCTTATTTTTCCTTGAAAAGGATTGAAAATATTAAGTAAGTTGTAGGCCTATGATAACAAGGATCATGTTAAATCAGTAAATGTTGCAGTAGAATCTAAACAATATTGTGAAGGACTTGAAGTTGAGATCGTCTCTCTATGGTTAGATTTTGAACATTCAAACAAGAAAAATGAAGAGCTACTTCAAGTATTTGAAGAACAATAGAATGGGTCGAAGGAAGAGATTATCTAATTAAAAGAGAAATTTGAAGAAGGAAGAAAGGTTGAAAAAGGAATAAGAAAGCAGTGTCTAGAAAAGGAAGAACATTGTCAAAGACTAGAAGTTGAGGTAAACATTCTAAAAGGTAAATTAGGAGAAAAGGATAAACATCTGAAATTTCAAGATAGTCCTAAGATTTTGGATAACATTCTTAGTATTCAAAGGTCTCCCTCCATTAGATCATGAAACTATAAAAGGGTAATATCGTTCAGAGGCTTGTGCAAGGAACTAGAAGGACAAAAATACAAAATATGAAATTATTGATAAAGAGATGAGAAGTCAATCAGATCATCATCCAAAGGAAATGAATTTTCAAAGGAAATCATTTTCTCCCAATGATAGAAATATTAATCAATTATATCCTCTAATCAGTGATGTTGAATGCTTTATATGTCATAACTATGGACACATTGCAACAAACTGTAGAAGCATATTGCTTCGATCTCAAGCAAATAGCCATTTCATGGGAAGATCATCAGCTCCTAGGCACTCGGGTTTCTTTAAAGGATATTACTTTTCTTGCAACATATTTGGTCAGATATCTATTTATTGTAATAGAAGGAATATGAGACAGAAATATTATGATTTCTTTGCTCCCTTTTTTGGTCATATAAGGTGTTATACTTGTAACAAGTTTGGGCATGTACCAAAAGAATGCAAGAACAAGTCAATGAATCCACACAAACAACGAGTTGGTTTCCTCCAAGGCAAACAACCAGACCAGAATGTTGTTACCAAAAGAGTTGAGAAAGATGGATCCACCAGTACTTCTCATATTAAGCAAAAGGAACAAGAACAAATAAGGTGTGGCTTTCGCTTTGCTCATTTGAAGATGAAGATGAATGGTACATAGACAGCGGATGCTCTCACCACATGATTAGAGATAAGAACAAGGTTAAATTTTGCAAGAAAAACAAATATTGTAAAGTTTTCTTGGAAATAATGCTCCAACAAAATTTCTAGGAAAATGTAGAGTCAAACTTGATAAATATAGAAAAGAAGTTGATGCATTGTTAGTTCAAGTATTCTAAGTGTAGGTCAATTATCAGAAAAAAGGACATATAATTGTGTTTAAATCAACTAAATGCAAGGTTATAGATGAATAAACTTGAAAGATTATAGAAAGAGGATACAGAAATCTGGATAAGCTATATGTGCTAGTAAAGAAGAATTCAGGCAGAAATAAGAGGGACAATTCCTCTTCTTCAAATTTAGAATAAAAGAATATAGTTCCCACTGCAGTCTATTTTACTTCATGCATTTTTCTAACAATGATTGTGAGGAATATACTCTCATGAAGAGTAGGTGGTGATTATCAGGTCCACGAGATTAGTGATGTATGATTTCAGGGGAAACTTTTCATATATATATATATTGATGTTCATTTGGTGATGCTTATATTACTAACATTGCATTGATGAAGAGAATGTGAAAAAGAAACAGATAGGGCATGTTTAGGGAGAGTTGTGGTTATGAAATTTCAGCAGTTTACTTTCTGTATGCGGATCACATAAAGGAAAGTCGCGTGTATACATAGTTTTTGATCTAGATAGTTACGTATGTTTCTCATAGATGAATAATCAGTGGCACAGATTCAGGGGGAGCCTCTCGTATGTTTTTTATCAGTTAATTATTGGCCTTCTGGTTCTAATATTAGTCTATTGTAGACTATTGGTGATGCCTATATGATGCTTAGGAATGATGAGGTTATGATTTTTTGCAAGTCTTATGCTATTGTTTCTAACGAAATGGTTATTTGATGCACTTGTTGATTTATGAGTTGCTATAATAATATTTGATAAGTTGGCATAGGTTCAGGGGGGGAATTTGTTATGCGTCTAAATAGTACATTGTTGGCATTGTGGTTTCTTAAGCACTACTTGCTAAATGAAGGTTTTGTGATGAATTCATGGATTTCTCACTTCTTATTGGCATTGATGATAAGATATATGTTGCTTGATTTAAGGATGTTGATGAAGCTGCAAATCAGTTCTATATGCATGGATTGCATGGAATTCATAAGGAGGATATTTATATGTTACTTGAGTTACAAGTTGTTAATCTTACTTGATACCCTTGATGAAGATGATATGTATGCTATGGTCATTGTTGGTATTGGTTGATGATGATGAGTTTATGGTTCACTCATTGTTTTTTAACATTGATATGCTACTATTATGTCATCATTGATGTATGGGATGCATGTAGTGAAGATATGGATGATGCCTCTATACTGCCTATGTTTGGTAAAGTTGTGGTTAAAGCTTGAAAATATATATACTAAAGATGTGATGTTATTGATAAGTTCTATGGCTTTTAATGTTCGAGGTACTTTAAGTTTGCACATATGTTATTGATACATGTTCATGTTTCCTGTGGTGTCTAATATTTCTTCTTGAGGATTGTGACTCTTCATACTTACGAAGATATTGTGCTGGCCTTGATGACATAAGGTCAAGAGGATGAGTAGCTGACAGAGCTTTATTGCACTATCTTAAGTTTCTACTACAATTTCTTGATGATGCTTGGAAGCATTTCATATTTGGTCACATGTCGATAATGCTGAAAATATCGATACATTTCCTTATCTTACATAGCTTCTTGATGATGAGGATGTTCATATTGCTTATATGTTGCTATGATCATATTTTTATGGTACATGTTCCTATATGGTATACGGTGGTTACGGATCACTATCATGATCTTGCTACCTCACTATTTAGATCTATGGTTTTGGTTATAAATTTCATATATTTCTCTTGATGTAAAGGTCATTAAAAGACTCATGTTATAAATCATTGTAAAATTTAGTCATGTATGGGCTAGTGGGATCAATTCATGTCATGAATGTAATCCAATTATGTTGGGACATTGATGTAAAATTTTGATCCTATATGTAAACCCAATAGGTTGGGTAATTGATGTAATCATGGGAGCATAGAGTCATTAGTCATAGGAGAGGTCAGATTTGGTTGAGTCATAAAGTCTTGTATATTATTGAATACCTTTAGAAGGTTGAGCATATTCTCAAGGGGAGCATGGTTAGTATGCAACTTTCATATTCAGTGGATCATACCTAAAGCGATCCTCTCTACAAAAGGAGAGAGAAGCCTTCATTCAGCATTGGTTAGCTCTTTGCCCTACATGTCAAAGGGGGAGAGAAGCTTGATTTTTGGAAAATAATGCTTGGAGAGAAGCTTGGTTAGAATTATTGGTATTTGCATGTGTGTTTACGGGTGTTTACAAGTGGTGACCAAACACCAAAGTGGTTTTGATCAAGTCCAAAGGGGGAGATTGTCGGCATTATGGCTAATGTGTTGTCCTTGATGGAAACCTACTTGATAAAAATGTCAACATTGTGATAACATGATTATTATGGATCTCATATAGATTGGAAAAAATTATACAGATGTGATGAACATAGAATGATAGTTCAGAGATAGATGAATGTTAAATATGAAGTTTTATAAATTACACACGAGTACAAAGAAGCAAGGTCGCGTACATACGAAGGTATTGTGAGTAAAATTCGCGTACAAAATCCGCACCATGGTAATTTGAATACCAAGGGTCTTTACCATGGTATTGGTCCATTGTTTTGGTGCGAAAATGGTTATTTGATCCCGTCAAAGAATACTAACGATATTACCAAGGGATTTACCTAAGGTATTGGCTAAGCATAAAACTATATAAGGAAATTGAGATCAAAGTGTTATGTGTGCAAGTGGTGAGTTATTCATGTGTAATCCAATCTAAACAAGTGTTCCCTAAGGAGAAAGGAGAATACTCAGATCTAAAAGATCTGAAGTATGTTTACATATATGCTTGATTGATTTAATTATTGCAAATGTCTAAGTAACTAACTATAATATATATGTGATTATAATGATGTTTGATCTAAATGATTTATTCATAAGTCTTTTAGTTTTGATTTATGCTGCCAGTTTATTATGATTAAATATCAATGATTGGTTGAGTGAAAAATTATTGATGCTGCTAACTGTATGAGGGCTTTGTAAAAATGACAAAATATGTCAGAATATCTCTGGTCAATTATGATTATAAGTCAGAAATATAAACTTAATATATTGATATCTATACGCGGGTTTCTCCGCAGAAAAGCATGTATACACGCGGGTTGTCGTAAGTAAAGTAGCACATAAATTTTTCTTATGAATGATTAGGGTTGCAGTTGATTCTCAGTGTTGATGCAGAAGTATGGGTTTAGTTTTGTATTCTGGTTACAATGATCTCACAATTTTGTTCGAATTGAGTTGATGTTTACTTCAATTGATCTACAAGTTATGATATGTTAAAAGTTGTTGGATCCAATGTGAAAATTTATGAAACGTGGTATGCAATGGTTTTGAGGGTTGGAGCCTTCAGTGTGGAAGTCGAAGATTCCTGCCAATAGGAGTTGGTGATCATATCAGGGGATTGTAGCTCCCTTCCAGTGGTAGCTGGTAAATGAGATCAGGGGGTTGGAGCTCCCTTCCAGTAGCAACTAGAGAATGAGAGAAGGTTGCAGCCTTCTGCAGGTGGGTGCCTACGTGATGGTATGAGTCTACGCCAATACAAGATTGTAAGCAGTTTTCTATATAATAAATATTGAATACAAAGATGACAGCAGTGGTGGTTTTCTTCCAAATTGGGTTTCCACCTTAAATCCTGGTGTTCATGTGTGTTGCTTATGTGTGATGATTTAATTTGTTCATACTACACATTTTTACTGCTTACTAAATGTTTGATGAATGAATGATGCACTGGTCTAAGTAAAGTTACTGAAGATATATCTGAATAATAAGTTCACTGGGCATATGCAAGTTTCCTTAAAGAAAGTTGCGTACATATGCTAGTTGTATTAAGTAAAGTCATAAATAGAAATCATTAAAGAAAAAGAAACATTATTGTGCATTTTAAAATAATGATTCACCCCCCCTCTCAGTATTTTTCCCAACAGTTTTGACATCCATTTGATGTAGGCTCCATCCTTGATTTGCAAAGAGAAATATAGGATACCAAAGCTCCAAATCAAAACTATAGGAAACCAAATGCTTTTGAAGGAGTTAGCCAAAATTTTCTTTGCTTTGACCTCACCTTTTCTATACTTCGATTTCGTAGCAGCAGGTGCATTTGACGGAGGCTCCACCACTTTTCCCTTAACATAGTCCAAAACTTCATGATCCTCCAAAGTTAGGTCCAGATTTATCTTCCATGCATGATAGGCAGCTTTTTCATTGAGCTTGTCCACAATCTTGAAGTAAGATCTAGAGGCCATGGAAACTTGTTCAATAATATTTGTCCAACAGATATCTTAGTGATTTCTTTTGTCTCTTGGTTGGGCTTTTCCTCACCTAGGCTCTGATACCATGTTAATTTTAGATAACAATGGTATGTTCTATGGTTGCAACAATTACTTCAATATCCTTTTATTATACAAAAGATCATTTTCACTTATTTTCCAGTAGCAATCACATGAACCATTAATCACATTGACAGTAATTATATATAGAACATAAAAAATAAATGCAATAGATAAGCCAAGATAAGAGAACGCCATAATTTGGCTAATGTTAGGTAAAAACCCCAAGATGGGGAAAACCCTTAATCAATTCTTCTTATTATAAATATCAAATTTTCAACAGAGAAAGGGAGTACAATAATACAAAGTCAAAGACAAAATTGACTTGTAAAATAACTATCCAAAATAACCCTATAAAATATGAAACTTTCTCTTAATCAAAAAAGGCCAAATAAGCCTTAACCAGAAAGTCAAAAAAAATTCAAAGTCTAATCAAACTTATCCAAAACAGTTCAATAAAAGGAGAGAGGAACTTGACCTCTCTTGTTGGTCAAATTCAAATCAAAACAATCCCAAAATAGTCATTCAAACTTGGCCAAAGTCTACACTTCTTGTTGTCGTCAACCTTATGGTCAACGTTGGTCAACTAGCCCATAAATCCTTGGTTTCTATGCCAAATAGTGTGGCCTTCCCAAACAGAAATATGCCCAAAATATTGAACTAAAATTCAGCCCATAAATTCAAATTCGACACTCGTCAAAGTTGGATACAGCCTCAAACTTTTAGCTTTGTTATTTTCGTCCTTCTTTTCCTTTGCACATGTGAGAGAAGCCTGCAATTATTGAGTTGTATGAACCAATGGAATGAGAAGTGTTATATGGGATTTACGATTGCATACAAAAGTATCTCCCCTAGACCTATTGGATGGGTCCAGAACAATAGAAATAAAAGAACATAAAGTTTCCCTTAGAGAAATTGAAAGATGGAAAAAAGCTTACTTGGAATATGTCGCAAGCTTTCCTTTCCTCCTAGCTTGTAAGCTCCAATCCTAGATCTGATTGTTATATTAGAACCTGTACATGCAACCAAAACAAGACATGGATCTACAACATCTACGTAGCATAATTCAATCACTCTATTCAATGAATCAATGAGGCATTGAAATATATGAATGTAAACATAACATAACACATGTACAAAAATAGTATACTCTTTGTATTAATAGAAATAGGAGAGAGTTTACAATCAAAGATATCGTTGAACTTGTGGAGATATCCCTAAGTTGACTTGTCCTTCCTTGTCACAAAGTACCCCTCAATGTCACCCTGATGCATGAAGATGATGACTCTCCTAGATTTAAGGCAGTAGCATGAGGGCATGATAAATATCCAAAAGCAAACCTTGATGTTGTGGATGGTAGTAAATATATAGGAGAGTGTGTTAGTTTAGGAATTCTTATCCATTTACCAATCTAGGCTTGAGATCCACTTAAGATGGGAGGATGAACTCAAGAGATAAGAGGTGAAATCTCCAAGGTAGGATCATATAGGATTCGAGCTTCTTATCCAAGGTACATGGTTAAAAAAACTCCTGGAAGCTTCTAGAATAATAAGCTTCATGATCCTTTTCATTTTTCCCAAATTTCTAGAATCAGTACACCCCCAACAAGGGACAAGATTTTTTTATCAGCGTTGGTGTAGAAGGAGCAACCTACTGTTGAACGTTGGTCCCTATAGGGCCAGAGTGTGTTGGGGCTTAAAATCACTATTTTGGAGCAGTTAGACTTGGAAACTCTGTTATTTGGAAATGGCATTATTAGGGATTCATGTAGGGATAATGAAATCATGTCCATGGACGATGATTGATCTGATTTGTAGGGCTATTGACCAAATGCGACAAAATTTCCTATACCATATTTCCCCCTAAAGTGCAAAGTCAGAAATAGTAGTTGATGACTGAAGTGCTTTACCTTATGACAATTTCATATCAAGAACAACTGGTTGATATCATCATTTGTTACAATACATTTTCATCATAATATCTTTGTTGAGGGAGGCATACCCACACTCAGCACATAAGCTAGCATTACATGTACAATGATAAATAATTCAATCCACCTGATGACAGAGAGTGGACTCATGATTGGATGATTTTCTTTACGATCATAGCCATCATGCTTTGTGATCTTGCATTAATCATGAAAGTGCAGCCTGGATGGATGGAAATATATGGGGTATTTTATCTCATTCACTCGATCATCCAATCTATGAGTCTAACCATGTGAATAAAGGAGTTGGAGTCGAACATGGTAGACACCATTTGATTACCAGTTAATGATGCAAGTCGTTAACAGATGCGAGAGAAGTCGATGATGTTAATGGCTCTCAAGGTACAACAATACAATCTATATGGTGTGAATAGATGAGTTCAAGTTTAACACCACATAGAATCTTTCAATCGAAGGCCACTGATTAAAACCTATCGATGAGAGCAAGGAAAACTTGTCATTGTTGCATGCAAGTCCCAACGTACCGAAAGGATAGTTTCTAAGTCAAATTCCCAGATAATAAGTTGATGTCGACAAGAAGCGACCCGTCGCAGGAGGGCCTTGATGTATCCTCCATTAACAAAACGAAATGGGTATCATGATTTGAGACAGAATGATTTCGATGTGGAACTGGTTCAAACAAGGCAGACATGAATGTAGGATTAAGAGTATCGCAGCAGAGATCAACTGAATGACGTCTCTTGAACATATCAGTCACACTGAATGGAGTTGGAAACATTGACAAAAAACTGAAAGTGGAGGCTTTGATATGGTGTGATGAACAAAAAGACAAGAATATTTCCCAACCCAACAACCACAGAGATGAAGTGGAAGATATTCATGTTCAAGAGTGATTCGCTGCGATTAGTAGGTGGAGAATGCCATTTTCCCAATTTCCCCAACCATTTTTGGTCAGTACCTATTTATTTTTTAACAAGCTTTAGGAGGATAACATATGCTTGATCTGTAAATTCATCCTTCGAATAAATCCCTCTAAGTATCTTTAACAAACCCTAAAAAGGAGTGATTCCTTCAAGTCATGTTCGAAGAGTCCATCATTGTTTGATGTTTTTATGAGTCCAACGAAAGTGTAACTCAGCTCCTTTTTCATGTTTAGAGAGTTTGAAAAAGAGGCGAAAAAATAAAACTCCAAAGGTTCATTTTCGTAAAGTTGTCTCTTGAGTCTGAAAAGGAAAAAAATGATACTCAAAAGAACCTCTTAGCAATGTTCGACTAAGGTATTCCTTTTTCGTAGTTAGTCTATCTCAGTCTAGAAAAGGGTTAAACTTAAACGGAGTAACCGTCTTTTCATTCACTTTAGCGAGTTCCAAAAGACAAGGGCTCGGAAATATTTTCATGTTTAGGGAGTCTGAAAAGAGTTGAAAGAGAACTCCAGGGGGGTTCCTTTTTCGTAAGTTTATGCAGCCCAAAAAAGTGATAAAAGTATGCTCCCAGATCAAAATGATCTCACTACAAGGAAAAGACCCTCTAGCGGATGTTTTTGAGGAACCCCTTATAAAAATACCCCATACATCCGTTTCTAGTGGAGGTTACTAGAGGAGGTTGTCGGGCGGAGGTTTTTGCGGATGTTTTTCATCTGGTGCGCTTATCATCATAAACTGCATCGGTGCGTTAAACAAGAGAAAGCACCAGTGCACACAAAACATTGGCACACCAGAAAACGTGCACTCTGTACACACCAGCCCGATGTGTCTTATTACTGTAGCGCACTGGTGCTTTACAACTCTTCCGCACCGGTGCGTCATAAAACACCGCACCAAAATAGAAACCGCCCGGTGCGGTCTTATGCAACCACACTGGTGCACCTATAAAACCCCGCACACCGGAACAGGGTTAAATAATAATAAAATTATGGCCAAAAAACTACATTTTTCACTTTTCTCAGTGCTCCAAAGCTCTCAAGCACTGGTGAAATTTATCCTTGTCTGAGCCGCCCTGACATCGATGCTCCGATACACGCACTGCTGTTGTGCATTGCCCACCAATCTCCAGCTTGAATTTTTCAAAACGGTGGGAAATTTTTCTTTTGCAAATTCTACAGCCAATATGCCTCCTCGACGGCCAAATGTACAGGTATTTTTATTGTTTTTCCATAATTAAGCCTTCTAGCAGATTAGAATTTCAAATAACCTTAAAATTAACCATTTAAAAGAAGAAGAAAAAAATTGTCACGCAGTGTGCTCGCACCGGTTCGCGGTGTTGCCTGTAAATTTACAGGTTGCACCGCAACTGGTGCTAATGTTATCTGCACCGGTTCTGGGGCGGTACCAAAAGGTGCATCGTGTTATTTTAAAATTTTTAAAAAGGTGCGGTACGATCGCTTACCCGGTTGCACCGTCAACCATGTGGAATAGCGGAAATTCAGTGCGTTGAAATAAATATCTGCCCCGGGGTGGCAATTTTTGTCAGCACACTGCATTCCACATTTCGACAGGGTCAGTGTAATGATGTCAGGAGGTTAGTGTGCTGACCCAACTTTACTGCACTCCTGACACCGTACATAGTCAAGGGTGCACTGAAAATTTTCAAGTGCACCGCCACCGGTGTGTTGAATATCATCTGGAGCACTGCCACCGGTGCGCGACAAAAAAAAAAGACGCACTAGAACTGGTGCATGACTGTTTTTTCTGGCGCACCGACTGTTTTTTTTTTTTTCCAAAAAATACTATATATGTATGTTCTTAAATACATGTCTCATTTAATATAAAAATTGTATTTAATATGTCAATCATTCAAAGACGTGAAAGGAGAGAAAAGGTGGAACAACAGCAACAACAAGTGGAGAAGTATGACATGGTTCACCTGTGGGAGGCACGAGAGAGGGAGAGAGATGCGTACCCTCGCCCTATTACAGTAGCTACCTAGGGTCTCATAAGGCAGATAGGCCTCCTCAAGTTCTATGAGGAGGCTACTTCCCTAAAGGGCCATGGTGTATTTTTGAGACATCTTATCCGCAGGTGGAATGCCCACCGACAAACTTTTCGGGTTGGTCCTAACCAGTGGTACACGCCCACTGAGGAGGACATATATTTCATTACATGGCTATCGAGGAGAGGGGTGGATTTTCCCTCATTCCCAGAGGTTCCAGTTGGCTATGCAGTAGGGATTCAATTGGCATACTCCCAGAGATACATTAGCGCAGATATATTGTCTCCTTCATATTTTCAGGTCTTTGGAGGTTAGTTATGTATTGGTGCATTTGGTAGTGAGGAGGTGAGGTGCCTCTCACTTCTGATTTCGACCATTTCACACAACATCAGTGATGGGAAACACATTAGTTTCTCACTTCTATATTATGTTGATTCTTTAGTACAGGAGCCATGACTTGTCAGGTGGTCTGCAATTTTTTGCGATAAGTCTGTATAGCCTTAGATAGATGTTGTGCTCATGCACAAGGGAGGGTCAACTTCCCTTTTGCTTCAAAGCTTTTTTGTTTATTTTTTGAGAGGTTTCTAGAGACGAGGCCTACTTTTGTTCGGCATCCTTGTAGGCCGATGTTCTAGGCACGGATGCACATGTGGGGGAAGATGATGCCCAAGAGGGGCGAGACTGTGTTTCCAGCGAGGATATCGCATGATGCATTGGAGTTGATAGCTATTGTTGATGAGCTGCATCCCTTCATTATGGTCCCCTGTCCTTATGCTAGTTTGGATTGGCGAGGGTGTACCAACATCCTCTTCACAGATGATGAGCCGCCGGATGTAAAGATAATATTGCTGTTTTATTTAAATTTATTCTAACATGTTCTTTAACTTGTTTTTATTAAATTGTGTAATGAAATTGTCTAATTATTGTTGTGTACTTGTATATATTTTCAAATGATGGGTCTTTTGATGGCGAGGACATGGCAGCACCACCACATGATCCAGGTGTGGATCCTGATGACGATCAGGGCATGCCAGATGTCGAGGATCATCAGGAGGCCAGTACAGAGAGACTTGCTTCTACTAGTCTACCGGTACCGCCTTCTGATAGGTGTGGTCGGATTGATAGTAGATACAGGATGCAGTTGGGCGACCAAATCACTGCATTGATTGTTGAGGCGGGCATCAAGCCCACTAATATGAGAGACATACAGGTCGATTGTAGGTTGTTACATATGTGGAGAGGCATGTCGTGTGACATGTACAGCCTGATGTGGCATGTCGTAGGAGCTACGACCTTATTTACGTGGTTGAGGAGGACCGTTGCACGTTATAGGTGTGGTCGAGATGCAACACGTGATCGATATTCCGCAAGTAGCGACTCATCATCTAATGATCGTTCACCTCGCATCACGTTAGATGAGAAGCCTCCACTAGCATCTAGCAGTAGTCATCATGGAGAGAAAGTTGGACCATCGACCACGTCCAGTCAACAGCCTACAGCGTCCAACAGTACTCATGATCATGAACAGGCTGAACCATCGACCGTCAAGGCTGCACCATTGACTGAGTAGGCCTCGACTAGTACTGCTATTGATCTTGTACCACCAGTTGATCCATGACATTTATATTACAGTTGTATATTTTTGACATTGTTCAGTTATATATATATATATATATATATATATATATATATATATATATATGGTCCATGTATTTTATGTTGATGTTGCAATTGTACTTAATTTACACATTGGTGATCACCATGATGTGTATATTGTTAGGTCATGTTAGATATGTTCATTTAATGTGCAACTTGCAAATAGATGTGTATATGATAGCATGAGTTATTTGACATGAGATGTATATTTGATATTTGTGTTGTGATTATGTTAGACAATGCTAATTGTGTTTTGTTATATGATCATGATCACGATGATGTTAGCAAATTTGAATGTGTTTTTTAGTAGAATATGATGTTTGTACAATGGTTATCATGAGCGTGATGCTTATTAATTAATTTAATATTAAATGACCATGATATTTATTAAATATTATGTCGTGATTGTAATTAAAATTTTAATTTTAATTGTATGTAAAATTGTAAAATTGTATTTGTAATTGTAATTGTAATTTTAACTATAATTGTATGTAAAATATTTGTAAAATTTTAATTGTAATTGTAATATTTAATTTATTGTGAAATGATTTTAATTGTAATTGTATATATGACAAATTGTAAAATTGTAATTCTAATTCTAATTGTATGTAAAATTCTAAAATCGTAATTGTATTTGTAATTGTAATTTTAATTGTAATTGTAATTGTATGTAAAATTCTAAAATTGTAATTGTAATTCTAATCGTAATTGTATGTGAAATTGTAAAATTCTAATTCTAATTCTAATTCTAATTCTAATTGTATGTAAAATATTTATAAAATTTTAATTGTATTAACCTAAAATTTTTAATTTTATTAATGTGAAATGATTTTATTAAAAAATTTAAATTTGTAAATTTATAAAATTGTAAATAATTGTAAAATAATAAATCTAGAATAATATGATTTTTTGTAACATAATAAAGTCTAGAAAATAATGCAAATAAATTCATGTACTTTAGAATTTTCATTATTTTATTATGATCTTACATACAAAAAAAGAACTTTATACAGTACGTAATTTTTATTGAGATCAACATAATTGCAAATTATCAAGTGAAATATTGATTTTAACATTAATTCAAAATACATATTATAATGTTTCGAAAAAAATAGTCTTATAAGGTATAAGGTAATTGAGTCCTCTTCTTTATAAAACCCATTTTAAAAAGTATAAATATTGATGAATTAATAACACATGTACCATTTCACATGTACTAATTTCATTAAACAGATTTTAGAAGAATTCGAGTGTCAAGAATGCAATAGAAAAAAAAAAAAAACATTTTTGGACAATTTTACATTTTATTAAAAGGTTTTTGAGATTTTTTGTGGGGTTTATGGGTTCATGGGACGGTAGACAGTACCGACCTTGCCGTATTAGTATTTCAGTTGAATTTTTCCTAGCAGCGATATGACCGAATCTTGTAGCTATGCATTTAACAAAGACCTCATATATTTTGAGAATATGATTGAAGACTGTTGTCATATACTTAGCACCATTCCATTTCTTCACCATATTAGCACAAAATAGAAAGAATAATTTATTTCACCATAATAACACACAACTTTCAAAAAATAAAACACTCCATTCTGTGTTTCAAGGAATTTTACGCAAATGAAAGGCATTTCTATGGAGTTTTATCCATATTCTGCAATTTAATGAGGGTTGGAGGGAGCTCACAATATTTTATTTGTTAGTAACTGCACCCTTCGGTAGAACCAAAGAAAATTCAGGCAGATTCCTCAGCGAAGTAGACTGGCCATAATCAATTCCTTCGAGACTTCAATAGAAGAAATAGATATGCATGTCAAAGGCTCCTGTTGGCACCTTTTCTTGTTGCAGGTTGTGGAAAGGTTCAAGTTTCTTTTTCCGAAAGAAGAAGAGGTGTAGTTTCGAAAAGAAATGGCCCAAATATTTTCACAACAAAATGTACATTTCCAACATATCTAAAAACTAAAATATCTCCAACTTCAATAAACTTCTTAGAAACAAAACTTTCCCAACCATTTGTGAAAACTGTCCACGTCTTAGCATAGCATAGGTTCACATGCCACAATTTCCCACTTGGGCCCTGTAGTATTGCATCTTCACACGCCCCACATTGCATTCTCTTCGCATAATCAGTGGGGACTTCCTGCAATAAACAAAATGCATTGGAAGAATATTTATTTCCATCAAGAATTTATCCAATTCTAATTCTCAATTCTAATTCTAATTCTCATTCTCAAGAATTAAAAAAAAAAAATCTATTTCTAATTGCATATTTCCATCAAGAATAAACAAAATTCTAATTCTCAATTTCTATGGTTAGAGTTCACTAAATTTTGGTGTACACACGTAAAATTAATTTCGATGTCTTCACTGCAAATCAGTGCTAATGTACAAATAACTGCACCAGTGTGTTTTAGTTACTGCGCACCGGTGCCATGTTATAAATGGACGCACCAGTGATGTGTTATTAAGTGACACATCAGTGACAAATAACCGCAAATAAAAAAAACGCAACTCTATTTTCTTTAAGTAAAAAAAAAAACGGCAAATTGAAAAATGGGCGACAAAATATTTTTGAAAATCTAATTTCATAAAACAATTCTTTAAATAATAAACACTTTCATTATTTCATTATTTTTGCAAAAAAAATCAGCCAGAGATTTGCAGGAGACATACCTAGAGCAAGAGAGCATAAGAGAACTGTGGAGCAGTGAAATATGTTCGAACAGAACTATTCAGACAATCAGAATTCCAAACCTCTGGTGATTCAAACCCTGTAGCATATAATTTCAAATGATCTCGTGATTAAATTTGATTTTTTTTTTTTACTTTGTCTTCAGTTTTTTTATGAAGTAAGAAAATAATTTCAATTTATTTTTCATTTTCAAAAAAAAAAAAATCCATTTTTACCCCTAAACCCTTCATTCTTTTTATTTATGCCATTTCTTCTCCCTGTTTCTGTGATTTCAGAATTAGGGCTTTTCATTTTAGATTGGCATCCAACCCACAAGACGACTTGCATAGTCGGATCCCAATCCATGTCGGCCCTTGCATGAATTTTTGAAAAAAAAAAGATTTTTTTTATCAGTGCACCCTGCGTAACCTAGAGCACCGGTGCATTGTATTATCCTAGCGCACCGCACAAGTACTGTGTAATAAAAACTTTAAAAATAATTTTCTTTTAATCAGTGTACCATATCTAAAATAAGGCATCAGTGTGCTAGGTTACGAGGGGCGCACCAACAATGTGTTATTTCATTATGGTGCACCGCAAACGTGTTGTTTTGCAAAAAATTGTTTTATTGTGTTAATGGGTGCACCATGTAACATATAACACACCACACCGGGTCTCCTAGTTGACAGAGAGCACCGTATGGTGGTCCCTTGTTTGCGCAGGGCGTTTATGCTACAAAAACTAACACCGAACTATTTTTATTATTTTCTCTAAGTTAATTGGTGTAGTGGTTAACATGTAACGCACCGGTGCGCCTTGTTGACATAGAGCACAGTACGATCTATTATACTATTTGTGCGGTGTCTTTATAAGACCCCCACGCACCGACGTACATCATGAGAGGCGCACCGGTTTCTTGAGATTTCTTTTTTACCTTAAAGTTGACAATTTATTTATAAATATTTTAATGAATAATATCATATAGGTTTCATATTGATAAAGAAATGTCTGACAAAAGATCAACTAATAAAAATACTGATAACACATCAAGAAAAGAAAAAAATGCAAGTTCTTTATAAATTCTTTACAAAAATATTTTTTTTGAACTATATGTAAGTTTAACTAATATGTGTTGTTTACTGGGTATCATGCAGAGCCACAAAATGACGAAGCTCGAGAAAATTATTTATGATCTAGGACCATAAGAGTATAAAATCTTGATGGAAACATTGCAAAAGGATGAATCAAGTGAATGAAAAAATACCATCGATCCAATATGAGTTTATTTTTTTAATTTTAATTAGTAATATACTTAAAATTATTAAATAGCATATGTCAAACAGTCTATTAATTCACATCTGTTTAATGTTCTACATGGACCAACAACTCAGAAAAGGAATGTTGTTCTAAGAAAAGAAAAAAAATAGAACATGCAAATGAAAATGAATTGCTCCTTAGCTCATCTGGAGTGGTGTTGGAGGTTAATGAAAGGGGGAAAAGCTTTTACAAAATTTTGAGGGATCTAGTGGAACGAATGCATAGACGTTCTTTCCACTTACAATACATATCAATCCAATGATTCCAAGAACCAAATTTTATCTAAACTACAGGAATAATTTCCAGAGAATTGGTCAATGAGACATGTCAGACTTTTAATAGCAAAAATGTATAACAACAAAAAAGAAAGAATGAAAAAGTAATATTCCTTTAAATGTTTGTCTAGAATTATTTATAAATATCACTTTTGCTATATTTATTTTTCATATATCAATATAAATATTAAATAGTTTATTGTCATGTTACATTTTCAGGAAGATTATGAAAATCTCAAAAGATGAACGAGTTGATATCAAAAATATGTCAGTAGGAATGTTCAAAAATGTGTACAAGGAGATGGTCAAAGAAATGGACAAAATTGCATCGCAGGAGGAGCCATCTCAACAACAACGTGCTTCAAATGTAATATGTAATCATTAAATTTTTCAATCATTAGGTACAATAAATAAAAAAATTAGCATTAAATATTAATTTTCAAGTACTTTCTTGTATAAAAGAAAAGAAAATGGAACCCATTCAGCACATAAAACAATACAGCAAGGAAGAAAAGGGTTGATATCTAAGTTTGTGAGTAGTTGTTACCTCCTTATAACAAATTAACTAGATTTCATTTTTGTATTTTTTAAGTTGTTTTACAAAAATCATCATTGAATGTCTTCAAATAGGTGCTAACATACAAAAAAGAACTATTAGACGAATTGATTGAAATTGGGTTAAATATGGGTTGTGAGTATATGTTGGCATATCAGAAATTAATTGTGGAATTTGTAAGCATCTATTGATCTTTTTTAACTTAGCTCTGTCTATAATTAATAGAACAAAACAATATTTTATATTAAATATATTATTTGTTATGGGGTATAAAACTTGCTGGAAAAAAAGTATGGAACTGCGCCAACAGATGAAATCTTGAAAGATGGCATGGTACATGGTTTTGAAAGAATGTGTATAGTTTATGAGTCAATTGTTGCTATGGTACGCCATTTATTTTCGATTTACATTGATGTATATTATTTAATATTGAAATTTTCATTATTCTCACCAATGTATTACACTCATTACAATTTATTTTTATGTTTGTAGATGGAAAGTGAAGAAGAAGAAAACAATCAACACCGTGAACAAAAAATTCCTAAAAATAACCCAACTCATGGAAGTAGCTCTAGCAGTGACAGTAGTTCAAGCAAAGAATGATGATCACTATGTTTGGATATCAAACCAAGGCATTGTATTTTTTGAAATATTTATCTATGAAATCATACCTTTTGTTGAATGTAATGGACATAGTGTCACAATTGAAAGACAAAGGGATACCAATAATTGTCCCATTTTCTATGACAAAAACTATCATATATATATATATAATAAAATATGTTTTAATTTATTTTATTGCGTTCTCCATTATCGCTATGAAATGTAACGCCACTGATTAAATTTATGGATGATTAAATATTATAATGAAGATATGTGAAATTTGATGATATGATATAACAAATTAATCCAAACATCACATTAAAATGCACTAATAAAAATTTAATTCGTATGAATACTGTTATAAGATATATATGTGTCAACTTTTGATGAATAATGAATTTTAAAAAATCAAAATAATTATGATATGATATAACAAATTAATCCAAACATCACATTCAAATGCATTAATAAAAATTTTATTAATATGAATACTATTATAAGATGTGTCGACTTTTGATGAATAATGAATTTTTAAAAATCACAATAATTGCACTATCACAGGCCGATGTTTCTAAAAAAATACAAAATGAACATCGGTGCGTGTCAGTTACTGTACATATTTGTGTTTGTACGCTGCAGCACACCAGTGTGTTTCTACGACCTATAAGCACTTTACAAATACCAAAACCAATTAAAAATCTTGGTGCGTTTGTGGGGTACTGCGCACCAGTGTGTTTATGTGGGACTACGCACCGGTGCATTTGTACGACCTATGGGCACCGCATAAATACCAATACCAATTATAAATCTCGGTGTGTTTGTCTGATACGAAGCACCGGTGCGTTTTTATAAGTCTACGTGTTGGTGCGTTGAGACGACCTATGGGCACTACACAAATCTCAAGACCAATTAGAACGTCCACGTGCGTTGTATCACCAACATTGTGCCCGGTGTGGTTTTATACCTTGACGGCCCGGTTCATGCACCTTCGACCGCCCCGGGCCACCTTCTAGATGACATGCACCGATGCATTGAAACCTTAGTAGCGCATCGATGAAAAAAAACATCTGTAATAACCTCTAGTCGCCCATTTTTTTTATTTGTGTTGAATTTCCGTGAAAATCTCCACCAAAACCTCTGTAACCATAAACAGATGTTGTAGAAAATGTTTTTTTGACAATTTTGGCCAATTTTATAACACTAAAAACCTCCTTTATAACCTCCACTAGAGGGTCTTTTCCTTGTAGTATATGTTTCAATCCGAACATCATCAAATCTGTCATATAGTTATTATCCTACTTAGAACATCATCAAAAGGTTAAAAATACCTGATTCAAGATGAAATTAGGCCATGTTTAAGTCAAAAAATTAAAATATTAATAAAATAATCAGAAAATTGACCATAAAATAGGCAAAAAGTAATTCATTTTTACCATTTTACATTTTACCTCTTGGTGAGTGAGTTTTGAGTGCCATTTTCCCCCGATCTTCTGCAATTGATTACGACCAATCTCGTGGATCATTTCAAGCGTCATCAATTCCAGATAGGAGATCTCATCTTCCTCTTTCTTTCTACGGTTATTTGTCTTCATTTCATGCAATTTTTTTTAGTTTTTAGGTGCTCTAATGCTTCAATTTTTCACCCTACCTTTATCGCACCCTAGTAAAGTCGAAAGGAGCGCTGGACAAGGGAAATTTACACTGCTCAGGGCGTTGCAGTGCACTTTCTGCCCTTGGGAGCATTAGGCACATTTCACAAAGTGAATTTTCCTTTTCATTCAAAATTCTTCTAAATTTTTGCATGAATTTCATCCTAATGATCCTTCTTGTCATGTTTTAGGTTTTCATCGAAACATAATGGCACTGATATGGTGAGAAAGAGAGCATGAAATACAATATATGGATGCAGTTAATGATCCGACCATTATCAAGGAATTAAGAAATTCTGGGCTTCTGAAATTCTTTTGGGTTCCTGGTATAAGGCAACAGATCGAATTGCTATAGTATATTGTTCATTCATGGGATGTTCAAGCACAGAACTTCAAGCTTGGAGCACACATACTTACCATACATATGGAGGACATATATTTATTGATTGGTTTATCTGGGAGAGGTTCCCCCATCTCGTTATATGGTTCGAGAAGGGGTGGAGAAACAGTCAAAGATAATATCAATTCACACTGTAGACCTCGATCTCAACCGACCAAGGATGGTAAGTTTGAGATAAATGATGTGGTTCATTTACCTTTGAGGATGATATTATTCATTATTGTAAGATTGGCGGGCAGTTCTACCTTGCATTTATCCAACAGGTCTAATATGTAGAAATTATACAAACAATATGTATATCAATGGATTCAATCCGATCATGCAATATGCTAAAGCAATATACTAAATCCTTCTACAAATTAATTGCGGAAAATAAACACGATCTCACAATCACACCAAGTAAAAGAAAGAAGAAAATCAATCCAAAACGCATATATTTTTCTTGGGGAAAGCTTGTTGCTCAAAACCCTTCTATCTTTATTATATAAAGAACCAAGGAATCATGAAACAATACAATGCATTCTTGCTCACAAGAATTTGTTGCACTCTACCAACTGTCTCACACTGATCCAGACAAAATTGGTCCAACACTTAGCCAATTCTCAGCCTGCCTTGCTCATGCAATCCCTAGGCAATTAATCCCTATTATTTAGGATAATTAGCCTTTCTTGACTGCGCAAGTATCATGGGAAATCTTGTGGTGTTTTAACTGCATCCGAGCACTTTGCTAATAATACAACTGATAGTCAACTTCCCTTTAACCTTTATCTCAACTGGGTCTCCATTGGAACATAAATGCATGCAGCTATTAATAGTAAATCATCAATCACTTGACAGATCACTGCATGTGAATTAAATCTGATTTAGTTCACTTGACCTCTCACTAGTGCAAAAATAAATTACAACTAGTTAGATTGACTTTAACTCACTTAATTGAGTTAACTAATTTCTCATGCATTAAACTAATGCACTAACTGCAACTTGGACTCAAAAACTAATAGAATCACTCTGCATGCCCCACCAACCACCCTCAACTCAAAATTAATGAGCTAACTGAGTCTATCACACTCAGTTAACTATTACAAGTGATTATGAGATACGATTACAATTTATTGTCCAATTTAATTAAGCAAAAATTAAATTAGACACATTTTCAATTTATTTAATAAATTGGCTTACACACTAATATATTTCTAGGACCCATCACTGTGTGACATGTGGTCCCACACTAGTGTGTGAGTTGTCATGTTGTTTCTCGATGCCAATTTAACTATTTCTTGTTGCAAAGTTCAACATAATATGTAGTATTCTCTAGAGTGTATAGAGCCAATGGTATTTTCACTGGAGAAAGGGAGTATTGGAATATATGAAAGAACATCTTACCAAGGCAAAGGATATATGATTGAAGAACTTTGGGTATGGTTCGATTTTGATTTCATTTTTCTTGGAGCGGATTCCATTGCTTCGACCACAACATATCTCACTCGAGCCCACATATCCAAGAGTCCCACGGATGAGGAGATGGTTGGATCTTATGTCTAGACATGCAGTTCCATCATCTATGAGATTCACGCCAGTGTTCTTTTGATAGTTGTGCATGAAACTCATTATTATTGAGGACTATCCATATGTAGGGTTGGATTTTCGCAGAGACCCAGAGCTCATTCTTCCTGAGAGCGAGCAATGGAGTGCCATAAGTAAAACAAAACATTTTGGTCATTTTTTGAGTTTTTAAGTTTTACAATTTTTTTGCATTTTCTATGTATTTGATATCAAACTATCGATTTTTACATGCACACATTAGTCTCGTTAGACCTGTGGGTTCCTCCTATCTTTAGTGTGCAGGAGATCCACAGCAAGAACCACTAGGATTACAAGTTTTTGTAGGAGGAAGAGCAGTACTACAGGATCTCAATGTAGCTGAGAAGTCTCTTGCAGAGGTTGAGCATCACATGGAGGGGTTGACCCAGGGCATAGTCGAGACTAGGGTTGTCCATATCTTGATGAGACTGCAGCGTCATACTATTGTTGTGTATGTTAGTATTAGTCAGCTACTATGCAATATGGCTCACGCGGTGGCTTGCTACCATGAGCATTATGATTAGTCTTCTAGGAGGTTGGATATAAAGCCATATTTTAACTACATGTATATTTTTATATGACAGGTCATGTGGCCATCTATGTCTCGAGAAAATTTTTTTGTAAAACCAAACTTATATATATACCTATCGTTTTTTCTTACGCATTATGTTATCTCATTCAATGTAAGTGATTTAGATTGAATTTAATTTATATATGTCGCAATTTTTTGTCTAAACCATGGTTTTCTAATGCATATGTCAATGTGTTTAGACTCCTACAAATGTGTCTATATTGAATATAATCACGATATCCTTCTAGAAGGTGAACCCTTAAGAATATATGAAGCATAGTTGGACTTCTAACTGAATAGACATTACTCAATTTTAGTACTGCAAGTTGTGAGTCAAGTCTGATAACTATATGGCGGATACCATGAGAAATAGAAACAGGCAATAGCTCAATCATTGAGTTATACTTAGAAATATTATTTGTAGATAAATCGATACAAATCCCTTCTAAATTCACTAACTCACCATTCAAATCATATATAGCCCATGTTGTAGAAGAAAGGTTCTCAGTGTTGGAAACACTGAGAGGGGGGGGGGGGTGAATCAGTATTCCTTTCAATTAGAGCATTAGTTAATCTTCAATTATTATCAGTGTTTGTACAATGATAACAGTAAACAAAAGGAACACAAATGCACACAGTTTTTAAGGTGGAAACCCACTCTGGGACAAAAACCACCTAATTCTCTTCTAATAATTCTTTAATATTCAACTCCAACTGAAAATAAAGCTCCAACTTCCTAGAATCTAGAAAATCATTATTCTCCAGCTCCCACTGGATGGACGGTCCAACGCCTGAGATTCTTAAGTAGTCAACTGAACGAATGCCCCAAAACCCAATGAGCTGCAACTCGCCTTAGCACCACCCTACCACCCTAAAGTTTTCACAAGCTTGAAACTATTGGTGACTTCATGCACCAGCCTAGCACCACCCTACCGCCCTATCGAATAATAAAAGAAGAATGGACTCTCGTACCATGGAAAATGGTCCACTTTACAACGATATAGAATGATGTAGAAGAAGAAGATACACTAGACCATAAACCCAACTATGACACAACCACCTAATGATGATCCTATACCTCCCGACACCGCCTCTTCAACTCTTGGCAGATAGACACTAGTACAATTTTTACAATAATGTATTTACAATGACTTGGTACAATGATACCTTTACAGTGACTGTATGCGGTGTTGCCCACTTGAAGACTTCATGGGATGAACTTCTTGTTGTTGTTCTGCACCTTGATTGTTGCTCCTTTCATGATACCCTCTGCTACACCTTACTTTGCTTTGCTGCCCTAGAAATTCTAGTCCTTTGCAACCCTTGACAGCACATGGTCTAGCTTTTTCTTGTCTTCTAGGAGCTTGATATTGAATCTGATGCATCTCTGTTATTTCAGATCCCCAATATGTGATTTTCGACCATGTATTATTCCTATGAGTCTTCTTTCCAATGCCACAGGTCTGGCCCAATTAGGATTCTTCAAGGGAGATTTATGCCCAATCTCTCACAATGCCCTAATTATGGAAAACTTTAGTAGAGAGAGCTTGTACGGTGTGCCACGTGTCATTGTTTCTTCATTCGGCTCTGAAATTGATACAAAAAAAACCGAATTTTGTGCACTATCTGTCGCTTTTTACAAAATTCCAATCTAATACTCAGAGAGAGAGCTATGACGATTTTCCCAAGGTCACTTCTTTTAGATGAATTTCAGGAGCCTGAAAAAACACTGACTTCCACAGATCATATCTCCAAAAATGTTGTGTACCTTGATCTGAAATATTTATAGGATCTTCCTCAGGATCTCGGCTTTGCCTCATAAAAAATTCATATTCTGAACCTTCATAGAAAAAAAGTTAGAGTGAAAATTCCATGATGACCTGTTTCAGATAGCGAAATCCTTGCATAAGGAGGATATGAGGATCACAATTTATATAAATGCTTAGGTTGAGAGGGGATTCAACAAGTGAGAATGGGAGGGATTTTAGGAGCTTAAAAATTATTAATTATTGACTTTTCAATGACCCATTCCACAACCCTATGGGGTTTTAGCCCACTAATTGGGGTTACAAACTTCAAACATGAATATCTCTCAAACTGTGAAGAATTACATGTCGTGTCATATATCAACAGAAACATCTCGACAAGTAGAAACCATCAAAATCATTCTTGACCAATAATATATTAATTTGGTGGGTCAAAATTCCCATGCAATATTGGTGTAGCCCCTGGTGCTTCTTGGTTTGACATCAATGACAACCACTGATCAACAATCTCCCCCTTTGGCATTAATGGCAACACAAGTACTCCCCCTGCAATCATGACACCTCTTCCTACAACATTCTCTCCCCCTTTGAAATCAATGGCAAAGAGTAACTCCCCCTGACACACAACCATCTTGCAGACCTGTACACACTTCCACTCCCCCTTTATATTATGAATAAGGAAAATCTAATCAGAACTTGGGAGAATCCCAAGCTTCTGGCGAAGATATTCCAATGCTTCATGAGTACTCTCACGATCATCAATGCTTCCTACCCAATATGCATCTGTAAAGGCATGAATAATGAGATTGTTACCCTTGGGATACCATAAGCCATATTCTATTATTCCCTTTAGACATCGAAGAATTATTTTGATGGCAATAATATGTGATTCTTTTGGTGCTTCTTGGAATCTTGCTACTTGTCCAACTGCTTGCATAACATTTGTTCAGGAGGCTATTACATATAGAAGACTACCAATCATAGATCTGTACAACCTTTGATCCACATCCTTAGATGAGTCTTCTATGCTCAATTTGCAACCTGTTACCATCGGAGTAAGGATGGGTTTGCAATATTCCATTTTGAATTTCTTGAGCATTTCCTTGATGTACTTGGCTTAACATATAAATATTCATTTCTCTTGCTGAGATATTTGAAGCCCTAAGAATTATGTCAGCTCACCAAGTAGAGACATCTCAAAATCACTTTGCATCTTTGTAGCAAACTTCTTACTTAGTCGTTCATCATCTCTACCAAATATTATATCATCCTCTTTAGCTATCAAACATGCTTTATAAGTTGCTTCATCCAGAACATATATGTCATTTGGAGCTCGACCTGTTGTGGCCAGAATTTCACCATACCTAGCTTTCCTGATTTCACATTTTGTGGAGTTGAATAGTATTGTGTCCCTGACCACACATTTGTCCAACACTGAGTAGATTGTGATACATGTTTTCAACCAATAGAACATTATTGGCTAGAGCATCTTTGCTTCCGAGAGTGAAAATACCTGATCCTATAACATTTGAAGATCCATCATTTCCAAAGGACATGATTCCATACTTCTTCTCTTTCAGAGATACAAATTTCTTTCTATCTCCAGTCATATGCGTTGAACAACCGCTATCAACATACCACACATCTTTGTTGTTTTTAGCCTTGAGAGCGAGAGCACAATTATCAGTCTTCTTCTTCTTCCATGTCCGTTCGTTCTGTGGCTTCGAAGATTCTTCTGGAGGTTTTTCAAGCCTGCAGTCTCTAGCTATGTGTCCAAAGTTATGACATTTGTAACATTCCATATTATTTCTTAAATGTTCAAATCTACTGATGTTTCATTGAGCCTTGGGAGGTTCATATTTGAAGGATCTCCTGGAATTGTATTGGTTCTTAGGATATGTGCGACATTCTACAGCTTTATAACCAAATTTTCCACATGAATAATGATAGCCATGAAACATATGTTGGTACCTGGATGGAAATCTTCGTCTAGGAATCGTCTTCCAAGGATGTTCTTGTGAATCTTGTCCAATGAAGTCTACATGCTTGTTAGATCTTATAGGTTCATTTTATTTTGTTGTAGAAGGTCTTGCTTCTTCTTCTTTGTAATCGAGGCCAGTTCTGTCGTTGTAAAATCGTTGATTGTTAATGAGCTATTCCAATGCCCTTGAGCTAGTGGCATAAGCACATTTGCTTACCTTTAGCATACACCTTCGGGAACTACTTCGGCTTCTAATGCTTCCCTTTCTTGGTTGATTTCTTCAACTTCTTTTGAAGTGACTCTTCAATACATTTGTGTTCTTCAACTTCAATTTTGAGACCTTGAACTTGTTCTTCAAGAGTATTGGAACGGATCTTCTCAGCCTTGAGCTCTTTTATAAGCTTGATTGCCTCCTTAGAAAATTCTTCTATGGTCAACCCTTCTTCTTCGTTGTTTGATACTGATCTGGATTTATGCAGGAACGCAATAGAATACAGAAATAACCATAAACAAAGAGATGCAGCAGAAATAATGCGTCATTTAATGAACATCAAACAACAGAAATATGCTTACAGACATAATGAAAATAAAATAGCTAGGGTGCTGGTAGCGAATCTCTGAGAAGAGATGTGGTGGCTACATACCTCTTAACTGTGTTACAATGAAGCTCGAGGGCCTATTTATTTTTGAGAAACAATGTGGAATCCGAAACGTCCAAAAACCTAACCGTAGGAGATGAGGCGCCAAAACTGTGGGCGCCCATTTGGGTAAACTGGTGGTTCAACTTCCCGGGGGCGTAACTTTGGCATCCGATCTCCGTTTGATGTGCTCGATAGCTCGTTAGAAATATCTATCCGAGGACTACAACCTTCGGGACGAATTTGATGATCAAATTCGTTGGTAAAACGATACCCAAAAAACTTCGTTTAGGGCCTCAAAACAGCTCCGGAAGTTCAGGACCCGAAAAACTGCTAAAAATAGTAAGTTTTGTTGCAACTTGAAAACTGAAAGAACTGATGATGGGGGTTCAAATGGAATAGGTGGGTGGCCACCAATATCCACCTGGATCATTAAGCCCCCAAAACGGCTCCGAGAGTGGAGGACCCGAAAACCTACTAAAAATAGTAAGTTGTGCTGAATGTGAAAAGCTGCAAGAATTGATGGTGCTGGTCCAAATGGAATAGGTGGGTGGCCACCGATATCCACCTGGATCAGATACCTATTGTTTATTGTGCTTGGCCATAAACAATACTTTCTAATTGGCTTCTTCTTCGTTTTCACTGTCTTCATTGGATGATGCCAGCTATCTTATTTAGAGAGAAAGTTCCTTTTGGATCCTTTCTTTTTTCCTTGCTTGTTTAATTTCTTAAAGCCTTTATTTCCTTTTGAGTTGCCATCACTTATGTTCAGACATTTTACTGTGAAATGCCCAACCTCACCATACCTGAAACATATCAATGGAAGTTTACCTTTGAATTTTCCCTTACCAATTTTTAGTTTTCTCGTAAAGTAAACATATTATTCATTTGAAATACCTTCTTCATCATCTCCCTTTTCTTCACACTTGCAGGTGCATGTCTTTTCAATTGAAGGTTTTTTGTCCTGATTGGTTTTCTTAGATGCAACGAACGTAGTTTCTAGATGCGAAGTACCCTCTTCTTCATCAAGTTTCATTTCATATGCTATGAGAACTCCATGTAATTCCTTTTTGCTGAGTTTGTCCAGATTTTCACTGTATTCTAAGACTGATACCTTTGGGTTGAATATCCCTGGTAACATTCTAAGAATATTTCGTATAATAGTCTTCTCGTCAATTGGCTCTCCCAATCCTTCCAGAGTGTTGGATATTTCATCAACATATTGGAAGTATGCAGCAATGTTGCCATCTTCTTTTGTTCTGAGTTGCTCAAATTTTTCTCTATGGATTTGAAGCTTTGCTTCTTTCACATTTGAAATAAGTCCACTGATAATAATATTCTTTGCTTTTGCATCATTTACCAAAATTGTCTTACCGTGTTCATCTATGGTTGGTGTAAATCCATTTTGAACAGTGTCCCATACTTTGTAACCTTGCACCAAGAGATAGACCTCCATTCTTCCTTTCCAGAGTGCATAATTATTTTCATTGAACAGAGGTACACCATTCTTGGTATGCTCCATGACCTCCTTCCAGTTGTTAAACTTCTATTGAAGGAACCAAGCTCTGATACCAATTGTTGGAAATACTAAGAGGGGGGGTGAATCAGTATTCCTTTCAATTAGAGCATTAGTTATCTTCAATTATTATCAGTGTTTGTACAATGATAACAGTAAACAAAAGGAACACAAATGCACACATTTTTTAAGGTGGAAACCCACTCCGGGACAAAAACCACCTAATTATTTTCTAATAATTCTTTAATATTCAACTCCAATTGAAAATAAAGCTTCAACTTCCTAGAATCTAGAAAAGTATTCTTCTCCAGCTCCCACTAGATGGACGCTCCAACGCCCGAGATTCTTCAGTAGTCAATTGAACGAATGCCCCAACACCCAATGAGCTACAACTCACCCTAGCACCACCCTACCACCCTGAAGTTTTCACAGGCTTGAATCTATTGGTGACTTCATGCACCATACTAGCACCACCCTACCACCCTATAGAAGAATAAAAGAAAAATGGACTCTCGTACCAGTGAAAATAGTCCAATTTACAATGATATAGAATGATGTAGAAGAAGAAGACACACTAGACCATAACCCAAATTATGACACAACCACCTAATGATGATCCTAGACCTCTTGACACTGCCTCTTCAAATCTTGGCAGATAGACACTAGTACAATTTTTACAATAATGTATTTACAATGACTTAGTACAATGATACCTTTACAGTGACTGTATGTAGTGCTACCCACTTGAAGACTTCATGTGATGAACTTCTTGCTGCTATTCTACACCTTGTTTGTTGCTCCTGTCATGCTACCCTCTGCTGCACCTTGATTTTCTTTGTTGCCCTAGAAATTTTGGTCCTTTGCGGCCCTTGACAACACATGATCTAGCTTTTTCTTGCCTTCTAGGAGCTTGATCTTGAATCTAGTGTATATCTGTTATTTCAGATCCCCAATATGTGATTTTCGGCCCTATAGTATTCCTCTTAGTCTTCTTTCCAATGCCACAGTTCTGACCCAATTTGGATTCTTCAAGAGAGATTTATGCCCAAACTCTCACAATGCCCTAATTATGGACTGTTTCAGTAGAGTGAGCTTGTATGGCATGCCACATGTCATATTTTTTTCATTAGACTCTGAAATTGATACAGAGAAAACTAAAGTCCGTGCACTATCAACCACTTTTTACAGAATTCCAATCTGATACTTATAGAGAGAGTTATGACGATTTTGCCAAGGTCACTTCTTTGAGATGAATTTCAGGAGCTTGCAAAAACACTGACTTCCATAGATCATATCTCTGAAAATATTGCACACCTTGATCTAAAATTTTTATAGGAGCTTCCTTAGGATTTTAGTTTTTCAACCTTTGTAGAAAAAAAGTCAGAGCGAAAATTCCACGATGACCTGTTTTAGATAGCGAAATCCTTGCATAAGGAGGATATGAGAATCACAATTTATATAAATGCTTAGGTTGAGAGGGGCTTCAACAAGTGAACGTAGGAGGGATTTTACGAGCTCAAAAATTATTAATTATTGACTTTTCAATGACCCATGCCACAACCCTATGGGGTTTTAGCCCACCAACTGGGGTTACAAACTTCAAACATTAATATCTCTCAATCCGTGAAGAATTACGTGGCATGCCATATATCAACGGAAACATATTGACAAGTAGAAACCATCAAAATCATTCTTGACCTAGAAAATAGTAATTTGGTAGGTAAAAATTACCATGAAATATTTGGGTAGCCCCTGGTGCTGCTTGGGTTGACATCAATGACAACCGCTGATCAACACTGAGTACTATGACTAGCGCCGTCAACATAACCAACATATGGTTGAATGGATGCCTACATTTGCAAACCAAATGTAAACAAGACTAACAGAAACCGTAGGAAACTCCAGAGGGAAATCTCTACAAGCACACTCAACACACCTATATACAACATGTACATAGTGGACTACGCAAATATGACTTAAGCATAGTATTTTTTAAGGTACAACCCATTTCTAGGTTGTGTAAATGGAACACCATCGAAATCAACAAGCTCGTAGGCCCCTTTAGCAACAATGTGCTTAATATGGACCTAGCCACATTGGCTTGAGATTTCCAGATCCTAATTTGTCAAAATCTTGATCTTATATCAAGACAAGGTCACCTTCCGAGAAGACATGAGGCTTGAAATTCTTGTCATATTTTGCCTTAATGTGTTTTCTATGGGTACCATTAGCCATTGTGGAATCACGTCAGGTTTCATCTAAACGTGTCAAATGTAAGAGGTGTTCTTCTTCTACAGAAGTGGCTAGGAGGGAGCTTGATAGAAAATTTCAGAGACATAATTTCACACTCAATTGAAAGGATTGCTTCTAGACTATATACCAATTAGAATGGTGTGAACCCAATAGCAGTCTAAACATAATGTGTAAGAACCATGCAGCATGACCAAGACCTTTCCAAGTTCTTATGGAGAGAATATTTTGTGACAGTAGTCTACATATAAAATAGAAGCCCTCATAGAATTATTAATGACATGACTCTAGAAGAAACATTTACAAGAATGAATTTATAATTTTGATCACCTCAAAAAATTTGGATGTCTTGTATACATTCACATTCCTAAGGACAAAAAGAAGAGTTAGACCCAACATGTATGAAAGACATCTTTGTTGGATATAGCACCTCATCAAAAGCATATAGAGTCTACATCAAGGAAGATCATCATATTGAAGCAAGCAGAGGGTTCATTTTCTATGAAAGTATTGCATTTAATAAGTCTAAGGATATTCTCTTTGATTCTGGTGAAGACGAAGAACCTATATTTACAAATGAGTAAGTTTCAAGTGTAACACCCTCTTCCCACATCTACCCAAGTAACCAGTCAACCGGGTTAAACATGTGATGAGAGGCTACTAATATGAGATTAAACCTCTTAGATGACCTTAAGGAAGTGGAACCAATGGAAACACCAAAAACACACCTTACACTACATCACTGACATCCCTAGGAGGTAACCCAACCTTCCAGTGTCTTTTTCCCTGAGCAGGAACTGATTTTTAGTGACTTTGAGGCTGAGCCATGGGATTGTAAGGGAAAGGTAGTGGATATATACCCTATATCCGCGGGCTAGCCTTTTCAAGGTAGCGGCTAATGAAAAAACAATGAATTTTCCGCCTATAGCTCTGGGATCTATGCCACATTTTCAGCCCCTGAGCCCAAGTCACTATCCAAAACTTCTTGTAACTTCAGGAGAGGGTAAATAAAATTAAAACAAACATATGGAAGAAATCACATCAACCGAAACTCATCTGACCCCACCCAACCATGACAACCATTTCATTACACATGTCACAAACATAGCATCTACAGGCATAATAGCAGATTTAAACAAAGGGGTATCTTTCTTATCTGAGAATGGATAAGAAGCATTACTCCACTACATCATAAACTATAATACAATCAATTTTACCATAGATACATGGGATAATCATTTACAGGAAAGAACATGAATATATCCACACATCATCATTCATCGAATAATTGCTTATAACCAGCAAATTAACAACAGAAATACCATGAATACAATAGCAATGAAATCCATATATAAACTAGTCTATTTACATATAGAATACCAGAGAAATAAGCTCTTCATTACTGAATGTTAAAACCAATCGTAGATGAAACTTCCACGTTCCACCCGACCATAGATTGGCTGACCCAAGTCTTACTTCATCCAATCACCCCCGTGCCATATTCCAAGCATGAATGTGGGACTTAATCAAACACATCAATCACAATCAATCGAGGGCTTCTAGAGGCCAAATCACCTCAAGCCTCAACCAGTGATTCCACCTCATGGTTGAACATCACAACAGTCTCGGATTGGTCTCTATCTAAGATACTCCAGGGCTTCAGAGTGTTTATTCCAACCAAGGCTTCCAGGACTAGTAACTCAACCCCAATTGTTACAAGGCTTCTGGGTGTTTTTCCAACCAGGACTTCCAGGACTAGTAACTCAACCCACCTAGGGTTTCAAGAAAATTTTTCCAACCAAGGCTTCCAGGACTAGTAACTAAATCCACAGTTGTATGTCGGGCTTCCAGAGCGTTTTTCCAACCAATGCTTCCAGGAACTAATAACTCAACCCAACAGCTAAAGGAATCATGAGAACCAACCAGAAAACAATCAATGGAAATAAACCCACAACACCATGGTTATCTAAGAAATGGAAAGGCTAGGAAATCCACATGCATACACCATGCATGCCAAAACTAATGAGGAAAAATTCTTGTTCTCGGTACCTGCACTTAGAACCTGATGTAGATTTTGATCCTGATGTCCTGCTACGCTTTCCTGCTCTTCCTTTTCTTTCTTGATCCAAATCTCCAAATATTCCACACTCTCCAAGAGTTCTCCAGGAATTCTCTAAGTGCTCAAGATTATGAGAGAGAGAGAGAGAGAGTATTAAGAACTCCAAAACTGAACTGACCAAACTTTTCCCATTGATCCTCAGAAGCCTTTTTATTAATGAGGCCTCTAATTTCTTCATTTTCCAGTATTTTCCTTCCATTTCCTCCTCACATGAAACATGTGACCTTTCACCTTCCTTTTATCCTAATTTCCATTATTTTCATAAATAAATATGCCAAAAATGCCATTTTTTCTTTCCAAAGACTTTTCCTTTGCCTTTGCCTTTACCAATTTTCTTAGCCATATTAACCGAAATGAACACCCACTAGGATGTTTTTCCCACCATTTATCTTGGAATATGTGTCCCATAATTATGGTCTTATATATATTTTGACATGTATTTTACCAAGGTTGTTACATCAAGAAAAGACAATCCTTCAAAATATACAACCAATCATGAAGAAACTGAAGGACTAAGTGAACCCGTGCAGCCAGTCATCATTCGAGAGACTCGAAAAATACTATCATGGTTAAGATCAACTCTCCAAGAAGTCGAAGGAAGTGCAACAGCTAAAGGAGCATTCAAATATGGCAAGAAGCCAAAACTATACTCAGGTTATGTAGCTTACATGACTAAACTTATTGAAGTAAAACCTACCACTTATGAGAAATCAGTTGAACATCAGATATGGAAGAGAAGAATATCAATCGATAATGAAGAATGATGTTTGGAAACATTTTCCTAGACCTAAAGACAAATCAGTGGTTACTTCCAAGTGGGTGTATAAAATCAAGCATGTGATTGATGGAAGTATTAACAAATATAAAGCAAGCTTTGTGGCAAGAGGATTCTCTAAACAACAAGGAATCGATTACAAAGAAAAATTTTCTCCAACGGCCATATATACAACCATTAGATCATTCATTTAAATTGAAAATACTATGGGATGGAACATTCATCAAATGTACATAAAAACATTTTTTCTGAATGGGACAATAGATGAATAATTCTACATTGAGAAACCCCACGAATTCAAAGTTCATGGGAAGAAAAAACATGTTTTCAGGTTTAAAAAGGCTATATATGGCTTGAAGAAAGCCCGTAGAGCATGGTACACCATGATGGATTCATATCTACTAAGACTTAATTTCTTCAAAAAATTTACTGATCTTAATCTCTACATCAAGGTTGTAATGAATGAACCTGTGATCATACTACTATATGTGGATGACTTACTAGTTCTAAGTGTAACAGCCTCAGGTTAAAACCTCATGTAATAAAGTTAATAAATCCAAAATAATAACTATGGTCACAGGATGCGTATTCCAAGCTCAATGTTGGGAAAAAAAAAAATCCTAGTGTGGATGTTCATTTGGTTTATTATAATTATGAAAATTGGCAAAGGAAATGGCAAAGGTTCTCGAAAGGAAAAGTGGCATTTATCGGAATTTATTTATAAAAATAATGGAAATTAGGAGGAAAGGAAGGTGAAATGTCACAAGTTGCATGTGAGAAGGAAAATAATGGAAAATTGAAGAAATTAGAGGCCTCATTAATAAAAATAATTTTGAGGATCAGTTCACGCTTTTGATCAGTTCAGTTTTAGAGCTCCCATTTTTTTTCTCTCTCTCTCATACTCTTCGACACTTAAAAATTTTCTTGGAGCACTCTTGGAGGAGTGTGGCATACTTGGGATTTGGAGCAAGAAGGCAAAGGAAGAGCAGGAAATCGCGATATGGCATAGGGATCAGCAGCTACAACGGGTTTTTCTTGCAGGTACCTAGTTGCATGAATGATTTCCTCAATAATTTTTTCATGCACGGAATATGCATTTGGTTATTTTTTTATGATCTGTCATTTGCATGGAGGATTGTCTGGATTGACATTGGTTTTTCCTAACCTTTCCATTTCCTGGATAGCCATGGTGTTGAGGGAGTTTTTCCCTTTTGTTTTCTGGTTGGTTCTCATGTTCATTTGGTTGTGGGTTGAGTTATTAGTTCATAGATGCTTGGTTGGAAAAACGCTCTAGAGCCCTGTAACATCTTGGGTTAAGTTACTAGTCATGAAGCCTTGGTTGGAAAAATTCTCTGGAGCCCTTCGTCAGTTGAGTTACTAGTCCTGGAGCCTTGGTTGGACAAACGCTCTAAAGCCCAACAGCAGTATTGGGTTGAGTTACTAGTCATGGAGCCTTGGTTGGAACAAATGCTATGGAGCCCTAGAAAGCTTGGGTAGATACCAATTTGGTGATGGTTAGTGATGTACGGTCATGAGGTGGAGTCACTGGTTGATGTTTGAGGTGGTTTGGCCTCTGGAAGCCCTGGTTTGTTTTAATGGATTTGTTCTATGAGATCCCACATTCATGCTTGGAATATGGCACAGGGGTGATTAGCTAAAGATATATTTGGTTCAACCAATCTATGGTCGAGTGGAACGTGGAAATCCTAAACCTGGTTGGACTTTTCACTCATTATTAAGAGATTCTTATACTTGGTATTCTATGGGTAAATATGCTTGCCATATATGTGGTTTATATGGTTGTTATATAATTGATATTTCAATTGGTTATGACTGAGTTTTATGATAGTGATAATGTATGGCTCTCATCATGTTTTGGTTAACCACTGAATGTACAATGAATGTATGGCTTAATAGCTGGTAATGCGGTTATTGTGGCGAGGTATAAATTTTTATTATTGATTCCCAAATAAGTGTGATACCCCTATGCTCATATCTATTGTTTATACCTATAAAATGCATATTTGTGACATGTTTGAAGAAATTTGTGTCATAGCTAGTAGGGGTCCAGCCAAGTCTGTGTTCAAGTATTTGCATTTGTATCCTTGTTTCTATGTTATTTTTAATTTCTGGAAGTTTCATGGAGTTTTGGGCAGTGATTGGGTCCTAGCCCTGGAATTTATCCTTAAATCTCATAGTCGTTGGCATAGCATTGGCAGAAAAAATCCATAGTCGCACTCAGGCAGGCTCATGGGAGTAACTGGGACCCATAGTCACTTAGAGAACTTGGCAAGGGAGAAACTAGGGCTCTAGGAGCTTGAATTTTTCAGTTTCCTCAGGGGTTGGTCACCTAGAAATATGGAGTAGCTCCTCAAGGTTCTTTTTGTTGTGTGGATGATCATTTTGGTTGTGTTTTGTCTATTCCACTTCCTTAAGGTGGCCTAGGAGGTTGAATCAGATCATAGTAGCCTCTCATCACATGTTTACCCCAGCAGACCGGTTAAATTTGGTAAATGTGTGAGGAGGGTGTTACAGAGTGGTATCATAGCATGGTTCACCTCTTGGACTGGATGGGCAGTGTGTAGGTCATGCATTCATGTTAGTTTCATATGTGTTCTTGTGCTTGTGTTCTATGTGATGGTTGTGTATGCATGGTGTTGGTTATGGTTTTATTCAAATCGCCATGTGAAATTTGATGGTGTCGTTGTTGAATGTAATTTTGTGAAAGTATGTCAGTTATGCATTGGTTATGAATGCCAATGTTTGTATTTAATGTATATGTGTGGGTGTCATACATATGTTGTTATGCATGCATTATGTCTAGCTAGTGTTATGGTTGTGGCATCATGCATGGTAAGTGGATAATGGTTGAAATGATGACTATATGTTGACTTGATTATACTGGTTAGTCTTGAAGACGAGATATCCCCCTCAAATTATACTAAGGTACGTTGGTTTGTTTATGATTTGGTTTAGTTGACATAGTATGTCTTGAAGGAAGATATAAAAGATGACTAGTAAGATGGTAGACTACAGAGATTCTCCCTATGAATTAGATGAGCACTGTGGTATTGGGAACTATTCTAACTTAGCAGACACATTGAGAAGTTTGATGGAAGAAATAAGGAGTTGCAAAGCAAAAAATGATAGAATCATGCAGGCAGGGGAGAAACAAGCATAATTCAATGCGGTAATTCTTCAGATTTTGTCGTAATTTCAGAGACAGGGACCACTTCATATCAGTTATGGATAGAAGGATAGGACTAATGGGGCATATGGAAGTATATCTCACAATGGGCACAAGTCATATAGAGATTATATGATTAGATATGGCATGTTCTTGGATACACCGAACAGGAGAGGTGATGGACACACATATTATTCTAGTTCTGGTTCATAGAGGTATCATGGTCATCATCGTTATCATCATTATCACCCTTACATGACAAGTGATAGGGGATATTTTTCAAATGAGTTCAAGATGCAAAGCCACTTACATTTGATGGAGAGATGAAGAAATGACAATATGCAGAAGCATGGTTTCCTGGGATGAATACGTTTTTCAGGTTACAGGATTATTCAGAAAACATAAAGACCAGGATAGCTACATTCATTCTTAAAGTTAAATCATATATCTGTAGGAAGATGTAAAGAACGTCAGAAATATTTATGAGGAGGAATTGACTTGGATGGAATTCGAGAGACTATTCAGGAAGAAGTATATATCGGATAGATATTATGACGACAGGGAAAAAGAGTTCTATGAGATAAAGATGGGATATATGGCTAATGATGAATACACTAGAAAGTTCTTGGAGTTATTAAAGTATGTGCCTTACCTCAAGGAGGATAAATCCAAGATTCAAATATTCATCAATGGGGTGTCTATATCATTTAAATAGAGGATTTATTTTGATGAGCCCGGATCATTGGAGGAGGCCATCCAGAAGCTTAAGCATTGTTACAAGGAATCAAAGAAAAAATCTGAGAATAAACCAGACTGGAAAGGTAATAATAAGAATAAAGGGAAATGGGACCAGAAACGAGTAAGGAATCAGGACACAAGTAACAAAGACAATGCAATGCCGCACAAAAATTTCAATGCATCTAATAAAGGACAATAATTTCAGTCTTAGCAAAATAAGGGTGATGATAGGAAGTTCGTATGGTGATGGACTTGTGGCAAAGATCATCGACAGAGAGATTATCCACAGCATCAGGGTGGTAGACCGCACATTTACAGTGCTCGGGAAGCACATACTGTTGGGGATGTTGGAGAGAGTGTTCCTCGGATATATGCAACGTTGGATAACAGGCAGGAATATCACCAAGCATCTATTATCGATATGGAGGGTAATATTTTTGATCAAGTTGTTTCTATTTTGATAAACCCTAGATCTAATTATAGTTATGTTAATCATGACCTGGTGGATAAGTGTGGTTTGAATAAAGAAGTGCATGAAAATTCTTAGTTAGTGGAGTTGGATACAGGTACAAAGAAGTCAGTTCATTAAGTGTGGTTTGAATAAAGAAGTGCATGAAAAGTCTTATTTAGTGGAGTTTGCTACAGGTACAAAGAAGTGAGTTCATCATTGGGTAAGAGTTTGTGCATTTGAGTTGAATAGTATGTTTACATCAACACATTTGAATGTATTGTCATTGGGTTCGTATAGTATGTTGTTGGGTATGGACTAGTTGTATTTTCAAAGGACCGAGGTGGATTTCTATGACAAATCCATTGAGTGCTTGAATGGAAATGGAAAACAGATAATATCATAGGGTAAGAAGAAGGAAACATCAGTTAGGATGGTGACATCTATGCAGATAAAGTGTAGTCGCAGGAAAGGGTGTGTGTTATTTGCAGTACACATTTATAGTGATAAAGGTAAGGAGGATGAGGACATGAAGATATTGAGAAAGTACCCAATCTTACAGTAGTTTCAGGATGTGTTTCTGGCATAGATCTCAGATTTTCCACCTCACACGGAAGTGGACTTCTCCATTGAGTTGGTACGAGGGGAAGCACCAGCATCGAAAGCACCATACAAGATGAGCATTGCATAGTTGGTAGAGTTGAAGTTTCAGTTGAAGGAAATGCTTGACAAGGGATAAATTAGGCCAAGTGTATCACCATGGGGCGCATCAGTATTATTTGTAAAGAAGAATGATGGTACTCTCAAGTTGTGCATTGATTATAGGCAGTTGAAAAATCTAACCATTAATAACAATTATTCGTTGTCAAGGATTGATCATTTGTTCGATCAGTTGAAGGGAGCAGTAGTGTTCTCGAAGATTGATCTGAGATTCAGATACCATCAAGTACGCATCAAGGAAGAGGACATTTAGAAGACAGCTTTCATGACCAGGTATGGACATTATGAGTTTTTTGTAGTTCAATTTGGTTTGAATAATGCTCCAAATAATTTTATGTTCTTGATGAATAGTTTGTTGTGTCCCTATTTGGACAAGTTTGTTATTATATCCATTGATGACATCTTGTTATATTCTAAGAATTAGGAAGAACATGTCAAGCATTTAGCACAAGCATTGATATTTCTAAGAGAACATCATTTGTAAGTCAGGCTTATCAAATGTAGTTTCTTTCAGACAGAGGTACATTCCTTGGGGAATGTAGTCTCCAAGGAAGGTATAGCTGCAGTGGATCCAGAAAAGATATGGGTTATCATGGAGTGTGCAGTTCCTAGGAATGTGGATGAGGTAAGGTTTTTTATTGGCGGGTTATTACAAGAGGTTCATCAAGAACCACTTACAGATGTCTTATCCTATTACGTCATTGAAAAGAAAAGGTAAAATTTTGAATGGATAGAGGAATGCCCCACAAGTTTTGAACAGTTGAAACAATTGTTGACAAATGCTCCAGTTCTAAACATTACAAATCCAGACATAGAATTTTTGGTATGCATTGATGCTTGCAAAATATGACTTGGTGTAGTTCTTATGCAGGAGAGATAGGTAGTGTGTTATGAGTCATGGAAAATGAATGAGCACAAGCAGAACTATCTGACACGTCATATTGAGTTGGTGGCGATCATCCATGCATTGAATATGTGGAGGCACTATCTTCTTGGGAGAAGGTTTGTACTGATGACTGATCACAATGGTTTGAGACATTTGTTTGATCAACAAAATATGAATGTCAGGAAAGATATATGGTTGGCCATGATTAGCGATTTTTACTTTGAGATCAAGTACATCAAGGGAAAAGAGAACAGGGTTGCAGATGCTCTTAGCAGGTGGATATAGATAAATCACATTGCAGCTATGAATTCCTATGGGACAAACTTATAGGATCGGATCTTACAGGTAGGTTAGCAAGATAACATGTACATAGAGCTCAGGTACATGTTACAACAGAGTACATGTACAGGCATAGGTACAGGTACAAATATAGGTATAGGTGCAGATACAAGTGCACAGGATGTGGACTATCATCTCATAGCAGATGGATTGGTGAGATTTAGGGACAAGGTATATGTACTAGATAGAAGTGAGCTCAAGAAGCTTATCTTGAAAGAGTATTCAAGTCACCTAGGATATCAAGACATTGATAGCAGTGAAGAAGTTTCATTATTGGTTGAATATGAAAAAGGAAGTGGCAGAGTTTGTGGTTAAATTTTTGGACTGTCAACGGGTGAAAGCAGAGTGTAAACATCTAAGTGGACTACTGCATCTGATTCTAATTCCAGTGTGGAAGTGGGAGGTTATTTTTATGTAATTTATCACAGGATTTTCGACGACATCTAGACAACACGATTCCATCATGGTTGTGGTGGACATATTGACGAAGGTAGTGCACTTCATTCCAATGAAGTCTACATATTCATATAATGATGTAGGATAGGTATTCATCAGGGATGTGGTGAGATTGCATGGTGTTTCAAATAAGATTGTTTTAGACGTGGATACTAAGTTCAATTATAGGTTTTCGAAAGAATTATTTGCAGGTTTGGGCATAGAGTTGGCCTTCATCACATCTTATCATCCATGAACATATGAACAGTCAAAGTGGTTCAACAGGATATTGGAGGACATGTTGAGGATGTATGTGATGCATCAACATAATATTGGAGGACATGTTGATGATGTATGTGATACGTCAACAGAAAAACTGGGAAGAGTATCTTCCACTGGTATAGTTTTCTTACAACAAATGGTATCAAGAGTCACTGAGGATGAGTCTGTTTGAGGCACTCTATGGGCGGAGTTCTAATACTCCTATTAGTTGGAGTGATCCAGTCAACATGGTGTTTATAGGACCATATATGTTGGCAGAAATGGAATTGGAAATGCAAGTAATAAAGAAGAATCTGAAACTAGCACAAGATAGGCAGAAAATTTATGCAAATCGAAACAAGTTGTTTAAGGATTTTTAGGTTGGGGAACAAGTGTACTTGCACATCAAGCCCAACAATATATCCTTGAGGATTGGATCATGTGCCAAGTTGTCACCTCGGTATTGTGGACCTTCCAAGATTTTTGAAAGGACTTGACCAGTAGCCTATCAACTTGCACTATCTCCGACAGTGAAATTCCATGATGTTTTCCTTGTGTCATTACTTAAGAATTATGTTAAAGATATTGATCATGTGATTGACTAGTCTCTATTGTAGGTGGAGACAGAAGGATAATTACGTGGAACAGCATTGTATTTTGCAGAGAAATATTCTCATGCTCTAGAACAGAGCAATCGAGCAGGTTAAAGTGCAGTGGAAGAACTTTGGGCTCGATGAAGCCACATGGCATATTGCGTATCAGATGTGGACTATGTATCCTTCTTTATTTTCTAGTTGAGTGAATGTCCTTGATATATGTCTTTGGTATATGATTGGTATGATGTTTTGGTATATGTACATATGTATATGGATGTAATACCTCCATGACTTGTGTTATATTTTAGGTCCCTATAATACTAGTGTATACCCTTATTGTTATTGTTAGTGTAGCCCCCTTATTGTTATTTTTGTGTCCATGTAGTCCCCATATTGTTATTATTGTGCCCCGTAGAATCCCACTATTGTTATTTGTGCACCCTTACATTATTATTGTTATGTCAGCTCTGATTATATTATGACCCCTTAGACTCATATGCATAGAAAGGAGGTTTTTTCATTTGAATCATCCAAGAATTGTTCATTTATATAATGTAAAGGAGGTTTCCCCCTCAAAGTGGATAATTTTTAAGTCTTTGATCTATATTTTATTCTATTTTGTGAGTTGGTTTCATAACATTTGGTACTAGAGCTTTGGATTCTAGGGTTTCGCTTCTTCAAATAGGTCATCTTGGAATTTTCGCTATAGCATTTTTTCTATGAGGATTCAGAAGCCGAAACTTCGATTACGTGAAGCCAAAATCTTAGTGAACATCATGTAACAATTTAGATATTGGTTCACTATAGCTTCATAGATATGATTTGTGGAAGTAAGGGTTTTTCCAAGCTCCAAAATTCAGTCTCAAACAGGTGACCTAGGGAAAATCATCATAACTTTCTTTTCAGGCATAGGATTGGAATTCTGTAAAAATTGGTTGAAAGTGCATGAACTGTAGTTTTTTTTGCAGCAATTTCAGGGCTGAACGTAGAAACAGTGACATGTGGCACTCCGTACAAGTTCAATTATGTGGAGCCGAAATCTTGGTGAACATCATGTAACAATTTAGATATTGGTTCACTATAGCTTCAGAGATATGATTTGTGGAAGTAAGGGTTTTTGTAGGCTCCAAAATTCAGTCTCAAACAGGTGACCTAGGGAAAATCATCATAACTTTCTTTTCAGGCATAGGATTGGAATTCTGTAAAAATTAGTTGAAAGTGCATGAACTGTAGTTTTTTTTTTGTAGCAATTTCAGGGCTGAACGTAGAAAAAGTGACATGTGGCACTCCGTACAAGTTCTCTCTACTTAACTATTCTATAATCAGGTCATTGTGGGAGATCAGGCATAACTCTTTCTTGAAAACTCTAATCTCGGTCTGACTTGTGGGGTTAGAAAGTAGAATAAATGAGACACAACAAGACCAAATTAGAACTTGGATATCCTAAATTATAGAGTTACAATCGTTTCAAGTTTGAGCTCCCAAAAGAAAGAAAAAGGTACGTATTTTTTTTTAATTGCATAACATTTGTTTGAAAAATCAGTTTGAAGTGATTCCAAAGGCATATTGAAGCACCGATATCAGTATTGGGCTATAATGTCTCCCAAAAAAAAAAATCCACACCCATTAAGCCCTCATAAATATCTACTATGATGCATGAAGAGGAATAATTGCAGCATGATATCTCAAAATTACAAGAATAGGTGCAACAAATTTCTCTCTCACAAAGAACAACCAAAGATGAACTAAAAGATCACATGGATGGTTTTAAAGGAAACATGGAAGCTAAGATGGATGGTTTGAAGGATGGCATGGAAGCTAGTATGTATGGTTTGAAGGATGGCACAGAAGCTAAGATGGAGGTTTTGAAAGCAGAAATGTAATGTTTGAAGGAAGGTTTGACAAAGTTGTTGCAAGAAAGGCTTCCCAGTCGTGACAAGGTAATCCATGAAAATCATTATGAGGACAAAAGGACTATGAATTGTGATTTTAGAAACTCCAATGTTGGGTTTAACGACCACCACATTCCAAATATCGATATGAGGAAGTTTGATGGTAAGGATCCAGTAACATGGATACTACAAATGGAGCAATATTTTGATCCCCGTGATGTGCAACAATCACAAAAGGTACACATTGAAACTTTATATTTAGAATCCAATTATTTTGTATGGTATCAATGGTTTTGTTCTCGTAAAAAAATTGTCACTTGATCAATTTTTACGGAGGAAATGATATCACATTATGAGGATACAAATAGCAACACCTTCTTTAGCCAATTGATAAATCTCAAACAAAAGGGTTCAATGGCAGAGCACATTGAGGACTTCCAAAAATTGAATATTATAGTAACATATATTCTAGAGGAGCATAGGATTGATGTCTTCATAGGGAATTTAAAGTATAACATCCAAAATTAGGTTTGCCTTTGGAAACCTGATTCATTGAAGGCATTCAGGGTGGCAAGAAAAATTGAAAACAAAATTATGACAACAAGGAAGTCCACCACTCACAACTATAAAGATGAAAGTGTTGTTGCTCCTAGCCTTCCACAACCTACAAGGTTTACAACACAACAATTGGAGGAAAAAGGAGCAAAAGGGATTTGTTATAGTTGTGAAAGCAAATACAGTAAAGGTCATAAGTGTGCAGAGAAGAAATTATTTTACATAGATTTTGAAGAGGAAGAAAAAGAAAAAAGAAACATCAAAAGAGGAGGATATACACCACGAACCAACCCTATAGAAAGAAGAAATTAATCCTACCATATCTTGTAATGAATTGGCAAGAATTACCACTCCTCGAACTCTCAAGATAGAAGGATATATCAGGAAGAGAAAGGTAATAGTGTTGATTGATTCAGGTAGTACCCATAATTTCATTCATTGTAAGATACCCAAGGAATTTAATTGCTTCCTATATCTAGCACCGGAGTGTCAAGTGATGGTTGCAAATGGGGGAGCTATAAATTTCTCTAGAAAGTGCCATAATATCAAGCTAACCATGGGAGAATTTTTATTGAATAGTCCAATGCTCTCCAATCCAATGGGTGGTGTTGATATTGTACTAGGATTCTAATGGTTACAATATTTGGGGATGATAGCTTTTAATTTTCAAGGAGTTTTCTTGAAATTTTTTTGAGAAGGAAAGGAAGTTGAATTATGCAGTATCGCAGGTAAACTAGGAAAGATAATCAGCTCTAATGTAATGACAAATCTTCTGAATAAATAACGAGGCGTAATTGCATAGTTATGCTCACTAGAGGTGCAAACATCAAAATCTTATATTTCTCCATATCTCCAAAACGTCTTGGACAATCATTCCAGGGTGTTTGAGACTCCCAAAGCCCTCCCACCTATTTGTGATCATTGTTATCACTGGAAAATCAGACAAGCAAGGATGACATTATTTAATGTCAGGCAAAAGGATTCACAAGGCCGATAGACATTAGAGAATCTAAAATATTTAAAAATCTCTAAGGTCTGGAAGGAAAAATCAAATTGCGCACAAGAAGAACCAGACAAATGTGCCTTTGCATGCAAAATTCTTCGACAAGCGCGCCTTTTTCTCAAAAAGGTGTGCAATCCTGGGAGAGGCTATGATTCCACACTTGAAGCCGCCTAAGGACAGCGGCCCAAGCCTCCATAGGAGCTCAAGGGAGCACACAATGGAATCACCCTCGTCTCGTGGGTCACTATCCACAATGTACCAAGAGAGGGAAGGAGGATTTGAATTCTCCTATAAAAGGCCACCAAGAGATGAACAACATCAGAGCACATTGTTATGCTGGCCAGAATTGCCCCAAGAAATTCCAGCAATGTGTGATCCGGAGCAGAGATAGAAGGGACTCAGTTGTTGGCCATCCAACAACTCCAGTCCACCATAGTAGAGGGAGGGAGACTTTGCGCCAAGGCATCTCATAAGTAAATACATCCTTGCATCGGGACTTAGAACCCCTAGTTCTAAGGGCCCCTTGGCAAGCGGGTTAAATTTTCATCCTCATTTCCTACCAGCACTCAATAAGAGGGGAAGTAAGAGCCATCGTTTGGATTATTGAAGTTTTTTTACTCTATTTAGAGCTTTTTTTTTATTTGTTTTTAGTTTAGTTTTTATGTCTGAATATGCATTCTATTTCTCTATCTAGTATCTTTATGTTTGAGCATGTTCCACTAACTTGCTTGACTCCATCTATTTTCTGCCTGTGACCAATAACTTAAGAGGGAAAAACCACCTCTCTTAAGTGAGTGTGATTTCATACATTCGTGCACCAAACACACAATCACAGGATTGGCGACTCCACTAACTTTTATTTCCAAGTTTATAAGGTTGTGCTTTTTTGCAGAGACCTTCGTCTTTGCTATGGAGTTGGGCTGGAATTGCTCCCTTTCTCTCCTTCATTTCCTGGTTCATCACTAGTGACAGACTGAAGAAAAAGAGCTCCCAAAAATTACTCTGCATGAAAATTGTGCACATTTCTCACAGACAGGTGTGCCCCAAGGCACGCATTGAGAGGTGACCTGCACGCAGAAATCACACATGTTTTAGTGTTTTGCGCGCAAAAACCAGAATTGGAATTTTCTCCACTAATTCCATATTTTCTTTCTTGTAATTAGTGATTGGAAACCCATGATATATCTTCCAGCACTGGTTGATGTGCCCGCAACTTGCTAAAGCTCACTCTTAGCTGCTTTTAGTAGTCTAGGTGTTAGTTTTATTTCATGTTGATTTTTGCAAAGTTAACACACAGTTTAAGTGGGAGGAAAATTAACTTGCATTTTGAAATAATTTATGTTTTGAAAATTTAGGTACCAAAATACCCAAGTAATTAGAAAAAGTAAGTGGCCCAAGTCCACGCATGCTTAGCTAGTTCCTTTTTCTAGTGTAAAAGTCATTATTTTAGTTCAATTTCTACACTAGGATTTCGGGACCAGGATTGAATTGTCGGTAGAAGAGTAAGTAAATCTTGCTGCCTTTGCACCCTCCGGTGATCCTAGGCAAGCATATGACCACTCCTTATTCACAACCCACCATCTCCCTATAGTTGATCACATAGATTAACTAGGAAAAATTGAAAGCGGCCCATATCCGCGCATGTTTTTCTTTTGAGCAAGGAACAATAGAACATAGTTTAAATAGGGGATTTTGAAAAGAATCGTCACATATCCACACATTCAAACTATGTACTTGTTCACTTTTTTCTCACACACATCCACACATTAAGAAAAGTAAAATGCACCTAAAACTAACTTAACAAAACCCACTAAATTCTCCCCACAGGGGCCACAAAAAAAATTTATAGTCTAAGTTAGAATCAAGGGGGTAGGCATCCAATAAGCTGCCTTGGTCATTTTTCATCTTAAAACATAGAAGTTGATTGTTTAGGGAACTTTAAAATCCACCTATCAGCCCACGGAAAAAGGAAAAAAAAAAAGAGCGTGACAGAGACCCAATTCAGAGGGGGTTAGTCTTAGGCGCAGTGCATGTGATATCAATTGGGACTACCTGACCCGGATGATACTCGGTATTGTTAGCTGAGCTACCAAGAAGCCTAAGACTTGAACGCTCACGTGGGACGGTGGTGTTTAGTGGCAAAAATTAGGGCATCCTTTCCCTATAGGTGACAGTGCAGGCAAGCACTAGATCCTCTACCCTTGCCTTGGTGAAATTTCTTCGGTTGACTAGGGGCGTCGCCAGTTCCTTCGGGACGTTGTGCCAACATTCACAAGATATCTTCTCAAGGCCTATTTACATTTGATTGTGTGAGGATGATTAGGTCTTCTAGGATTTGAGTATCATAAGAAAACAACAAAAAAACATATATTTTTATTGACTGATAACATAGGATTAATCTAAAGGGAAAATTTATTTTATTTTCGCTTTGTTTATGTATGCGATCGGAATTTTTATTTGATTATAATATCTATCCTCTCAAATATCTCCAAAGCCATACATAGTCGACACCAAAACGGACCCAACGTGACCTCGTCGGTCTAGACGTATTTTGGACCTCCCACAATTACCGACAGGGGTTCCAAGTCTTTCGTCATTTAGGCGTCAAAGACAGAATGTTGCCACCATTATTGGTTCAACCTTTATTGGGACATATTTAGTCGAGAACCCTAGTCGGAATCCCAACACCACGCTGGTGAACACCCCCACAGGGTCACCACACACCACTCCTCCCACAACCCCTAGCGGGTATAGGAGTGCTACCCATTCAGGAACCTAGTTGAACGCACAGCAGGGTACGTCGCAGACAAACCCTATTCCTAACCAGAACATTGTGTTTTTACAAGTCACAATGGCTATAACATCGCAGTCACCTTTTCTAGCTTCGTTAAATCTACCAGATTTAACCAAGTTAACAAACTACCCCATTGCACACAACCCCATATGGCCTCCCATGCCCATGAAGCTCCCTTCGGACATTCCAAAGTTCGAAGGAATGCAAGCAGAAGACCCCGGAAATCATGTTATGACTTCCTACCTGTGTTGTTCATCGAATAGCATCATTGATGATACTATTTGACTAAGACTATTTCAACGCACTTTAACCAGACTGGCAGCAAAATGGTATGTGGAGCAACCCTCTACTACACATGGAACCTTTAGCGCCCTCGCCACTGCATTCCTGACCTATTTTCAGTTACCCATCCACCACGATTCTGGAATGGAATTACTGACCCACTTTAGGTAAACCCCCGCCATCCATATCTCAGACCATTTCCATGAATGGCGGCGGCGTCGTAGTTGGTGCAAAGCTAAACTCGACGATCGAGTTCTGTTAAACCTGTTCCTAAAAACTCTCACAGTAGATATTTCGAAGGATGTGGCGCAACAAAATCCCATATCCGAAGAGGATGGCATCAGTAAGGCCCAACAGCTCGAGTTGATCTATACGCAGTCAAGGTATATTTACAATATCATGCCAAATGCCCTGCGCCTGCAAACTTAAAAAGAATTTCTAGGCACGTCGAAATCTGCAGACAGTTTAATTGGGTCATTGACCCAAAGTCACCCAAGCAGCAGTGTTCAATACCCCAGTTACACGTATGATTCTACACATAACATACCACAACCCAGCTACCAAAGTCATCACATGCCTCTGCAAAATTTGACTTGTAGGGTGTCATCGTATCACCATCAACATGGAGGACCCTATCCTCTTCTCAGGGGACCCAGTATGCAGATAGACATGCTACCCAGTACATAGATAGACATGCTAATGGAAGAGCTCCCCCACAACATCCATTTACAAAACAGGGACCGCATTATGCTCAGTCCCCAGCATAAGACCCGCACATGCATAATAATGCACAGGTGAACTTTGTGTAACCCTCAAAACCAACTGCGCCAACCATATAACCAGGAGAATCCAAATTATCCTCCTAATGTGGCTAAGAAAAAAGGAAAAAAAAGCCTAAAGGAAATCCTGGACAGGGGAGAAACAATCAACAACGCCCTTCGCGACCTCAGGCTAGAGGCAACTCCAACTGAAATCAAAACCAGGAGCCAAGAAACTCCCACAGGCATAACAAAAAGCCAATTCTTTAGAAAAACCATTCTTGTTCGATCAGTGGTGAGTACGGCCATTACACTCACCACTATCCTGACCTCCCTGAGTTGAATAAGCTATAGAGTAACCGTGGACATGGGGGATCCTCCCAGCAGACAGCAGTCATGCAAGAGCCCTTCCCCCATCAAGGGACAGTTAGCATGCAACAAAAAACTCCCAAAGACTCCGGAAAAAACAGCCATGAAATCCACAAGACTGGCGAAGAAATGTACTTTCAGACACGGAATCGAAATTACGACACCCCACCAGACACCAACGCGTCAGGGGCTAGTACTAGTGCTCCAACAGCACCTTTGACCATATCAAATATGCCTATTGAACCTTTGTCAAAAATAGCTAAGGGAACAACTAGGCGAGCAGGAAACTATTCGAAAATAGCCCATAACTATAGCATTATGGATGATCTAGCTTAATCTCCTGCCACTATGTCAGCTTTATAGCTATTACAATCATGCCCAAAGCAACGGAAAGCCTTACTTTCCGCATTAGGTGCCATCGACCTTGTCAATTCGCGCCTAATGGCTTTTGATTTAGATAAAACCACCCCTAGTATTGCTTCAAGGTCACCTTCCAGATACCAGCATCAGTCTAAAACATTACTATTCACCAATGTATCATTGATGAGGGTGCATCCACATGCATCATGTCAAATAAATTTTGGCAGAAGTTAGGATCTCTCGAACTAAAGCCATCAGACATCACGCTTAGAGCATACGATGGTCGCCCTTCGGCCCCCGTCGGTCTCTACCAAAACGTCTCGGTCTGCTTAGCCAGAAAGACAGTCCTTATAGACATTGAAGTCTTGGACGCCCAATTGGATTACAATATACTCCTTGGCCAGAGTTATATGTATATCATGTCAGCCATCGCCTCCTTCTTCTTTCGAACTATGATGTTCCCCCATGAGGACCGCATCGTTACTGTCGACTAGTTGATGCATAGTGAAAAATGGCCCCTAACAAGTACCGATTTCATTCTACCCTACGTAGACACATTTGTAGACGCATTTTCACAGCACCAAGAATATGGCCCCGACCAGTTCAAACCATCGTCCATCCTAGGTTCATTCCTATGAGATCCCCCTGTCATACCTGAGTCATCGCCTGATGTCACAGGGGCTCTGGTGTGCATGATGTCCACATCAAGCATTGAAGTTAGTCAGGACATGGACACAAGTAGTAATGATACCAAGTCCTCGACCAGCAGCCTCTCTAGCCTATGTCGCCTCCCAAACCCCTTTCCTCTACCCCCCAATTGGTTTCATATCCAAACAAGTCTCAACCACCATAGTGTTACCAAACATATCTTTTGCAATACTGGTTTGGTACCTCATTCCCCCGACTGGACGAGATCCCCACACATCACCGCTACAGGGTTAATGCCCCTTAGTCCCGAGGAGGCCCCACCCATTCAGAAGACTATTGAAAACGTCCTTGCAATGGAAATTCCCATTGCAAAACCGATGATTGCGACTAAGAAAACCAAAAGAAGAGGAAAGAAGGTGGAGACTCCCACCAAAAAATGGGAATCATCATGTTACGCCATATGTGATGTAGTCGGACACCCTACCCAAATCTGCCCAAAGCTGGACGAATTAAAACCAGTCCTTAGCTCTACGGCAGACATCGCGACACCACGTTCTTGTAAAAAGGAACCTACCACCAAAATTCAAGGCAAATCATTGCGTACCAATCACACATGCACTATCTGTAGTAATTATGGACACTATACCCATCATTGCCCAGATATCCCGCAATATAGGGATGCCTTATATGCCATCGAGTGGTCCTACCAAAAGGATCCCTCCACCTAGTCATTTTGAGATGAACCTCGCACCATCCTTTACCTACAGGAGGAAAGATAGTCGCCTGAAAGACTCTCGTTCATATTTCCCCCTCCTATCATATGCTGCACGTTGTGCAATGAACGTGGTCACTTCATCGAAGAATGCATAGCTCTAGAACTCATCCACAAATGGTATCCCAAAGATCATGTCTATTATGTTGGTTTGTGGGCAGTACAATTTGCATGCCCTTTATGTGCTGACAACCACATTCTAGAAAATTGCCACTATATTCCATGATTCCACTTAATGCTTGCTAGTTTGTGTTCAGCCATAGTCTGCCTCTCCTGAGAAGATGGCTCAGACTCGGAATCTATGAACATCTCGACGACCCAAGAATATGTGACAAGTAGGTCCATCCTCTTCCTGTCAGCTGAAAAGCGACCAATCCGGGAAACCTTAGTTACCCCCAACCGCTCTCTTCAGCGAAGACCAACATGTGTGTTATGTAAAACGCCCAATCATGTGGTCGCCACCTGCCCTGACTTAAAAGCACTATGACGTTGGTATCCCATCATGCCACCAACCGAGCACGATGAGTATCCCATATCTAGGCTATTTTTCCTAGTATGTTATGGAAATCACCATGAACAGTGTTGTACCTGTATCTCGATTGTTCATCCTCTAATTAATATGATTCATACATTAGAGAAGAAAGAGAACGATCCCCTCAAATGATATAGAAAGTATATCACCCCCAGACCAGCAACCCCACACCCACATCGGCATGATGGGAAAACTAGGACGACGCACCAACCAAGCATGATCCAGGTCCAACCTAGGATAACATGTGGACTATGTGACCTAATTGGCCACCGAGTCAATCAATGCAAAGAACTAAAGCACCTCGCAAACAATTTTCATGCAGTCCCTTCTCTCCCACAGAAACTTCTCTCTAACCAAGAGAAGATCACAAATACTTATTTCTCGATTTGTTCACATTTTCATCATACAATTAAATGTGAGCATCTCCCCAAGATAAGAGTGGCAAGAGCAGTGTTAAGTCAACACTCCCTAAAAGAGCTAGACACACCCAAGCCAACGACACGGAAATGGAAGAAGAAGACCTCATCTTCTACAACAGATCCTTTCTAAGCATCCACATATGGGACAAAGAGTAGTGTTAATTCCCACACAAACTGCTCAGTTGCCACAGTGGTGCCATGCACCATATGCACTGGCCATAACCATGAACTAGAGGCATGCCTGCTAATGGAAACATTCAGGCACCTCTGCAGCAGGCACAATTTCCACCAACAGGAAATTGACCATCCTAACAGGGGACCCAACCTTGCGCTTATGCAAACTCCCATCATGAAGATTCCTCCCCCACCAAACGTTGAAGATACGATACACCATATACAATTCATATCATCATGTATCGGAGTTATGACTCGAGTTTTCTGCTCATCTGCCATAGGTGTCGAGTCAGTTGCAACTATGAGAGTAGTTGTACCTACGACAGTGCAGACCCAATCTGTGTACACTCTGTCGACCGCATCTAGTTCCACCACGTCGACAATGGAATCCTTCCCATGTCTATCAACTAGCTCTATGCGGATTGAGCCTCTTCAGCATAACCTTGCATAGGATCAATCCCCCTTAGGATCCCTATTTCATTTAGATGAGGACATCCTAAAGGTAATGACGGAGCTGGATTATCCATGGGATGCAATGCATCACCGTTTGTTTTTTCTCCCTAAGCAAACGTTCAGTCCTAACAATAAAAAAGAACAAGATATCTATGCGATCGAATCAAAAGATTTCCTCCCATCAGGAAAATTCGATTGGTTCAAGAATCCCATCCCGGCACCCAATGCGTTCGAGGAAGGAAATATGTCAAACATCTCACCTACCGTCATGGTGAACATATCCCAAAATCCTGGAAAGGTCAAAGAAATATCACGAAGGACAGCATGCTCTCCAGAATAAATAAACTCTTATACCCAATTTCTATAAGAGTACCAAGACATATTCATGTGGGACTACTCAGAAATGCCTCGGCTTAGTCCCACTATCGTAGAGCACCATATTGACACTTGCCCTGACGTACCTCCAGTGTGCCAGAAACAGCGTCAACTGCACCCATCAAAGGCAGAAGCAATAAAACGAGAAATCGACAAGCTTCACAAAGTTGGGTTTATCCACCCCATTGCTTACACATCTTGGGTTTCCAACCCTGTTCCCGTCATGAAAAACAGGGCACAATACGTGTTTGCACCGATTTTCAGGATTTGAACAAAGCATTTCCCAAGGACAATTATCCCACCCCATTCATTGACTAGGTCATCGATTCTTGTGCGGGTCACGAGGATCTCTCCTTTATGGATGGATTCTTGGGGTACAACCAAATTCAAATCTGCCATACAGACAAGTGCAAAACCGCATTTACCACCCCCTGGGCCACATTTGCATACAAGGTAATTCCATTTTGCCTAAAAAACGTTGGAGCCACCTTCTAGAGGGCCATGAACTATATATTTCATGACTTGGCACACCTTATCCTCGCCTACTTAGATGACCTAACCATCCGCTCCAAGAAGTGCTCAGACCATCTTGAGGATCTGTGATTGGTATTCCAACGATGTTGTCAATACAACCTACGCTTGAACCCCCTCAAGTGTGTCTTCTGCGTCACAGCAGGAAAACTCTTAGGTTTTATCATGTCCCAGCAAGGCATTAGGGGAATTTTGAGGTCTAAAATGGGCCTCCTAAGGAAATAATAAAATAATAGTTAAACCAATAAAACAATATTTATGAATTTGCAATTCACTTCTTGCACCAAAATCAATGTAACCATGGTTAAATCCAATTCAAAAGTTGTACCAAAATAAAAATAATAATAATAATTGTATTCATGTGACTATAAATAAGAATGATATTTTCAATAAAAAATCATTATCATTGCACAACTAATGAATTTTCCCTTTGTACTTAACTAACTTAAAACAAAATACAAATATATATTCATAAATTCTTAATTATAGAATATACTATTAATTAAATCTATATTATTTAAATTATATAATAACATGTAATTAATATATTATATAAAAATAATATAATATAATATATTGTTTTATGTATGAATTTTATATTACATATTGATTTGGTTTGATTTATAAATAAATATTTGAAAATATACAAATATAATATTTATTGAAAAGTGAGTAAATACATGAAGATTGTGTAGAGATATGCATTGTTTCTTTCAAAAAATATGAAATGAAAATAATAATATTTTATTGAAAAAATGTGAAATAACATTTATTATGAGTAATTTAATTTATGACTTTAAAGTACTTAGAGCACAACCATGGTTAACCATGATTTTTTATCCACCATTGAGAAGGTGACAAGTAAGTACCTTTAACTCAAGCAATGCTACCTCAACCATTAGGGATGATGTCATCCCCTAAAATGTGATTGGTTCTCATAAAGTGAATTTGGATTGTACATTTTCCTTAGGAGGCCCATTTTAGACCTCAAAATTCCCCTAATGGGATTCGTGTGGACCCCCTCAAGGTCTAAGCCATCAAAGAGATACCTCCACCTCGAACCCTTAGGCAACTGCAAAGCCTACAGGGGAAGGCCAATTTTCTGAGACGCTTCGTCCCAGATTATACCACTTGCACTCAAGGGTTCCTGCGCCTCCTTTGCCAGGACATCCCATTCAAATGGGATGATCATGCCTGACAAGCATTCGATGCGCTAAAAGAAACATTGTCTTCAGCACCGCTCATCAGTCCCCCAAACTATGACAAATATTACATCCTGTATGTATCAGCTTCTGAGTCCACCTTGGCCGGAATTTTGATCCAGAAAGGCCCGGATGGGAAGGAGCACGTAATTTATTAAGTCAATAAAACCTTAGCAGGCCCAGCATTAAGATATGAGCCTGAAGAAAATACTGCCCTAGCATTAATACATGCAGTCCAGAAGCTTCGCCACTACATCATCTTGAAAACCACTACAGTCATCGCGGATATTAATCCCATCAAATATCTACTCACACGCTGCCTAATGAACCACAAGTACGCACACTAGATAGTCACTCTCCAAGAATACGACGTACAATTTCACTCCCCTAAAAGAAAAAAGGCACTTATCTTAGCAGAGTTCATTATGGACCTCCCAAGAGATACCAAGGGATCACTAGTAAACGATTTGCTACCAGACGAGCATCTCTTCTTTATAGCAATCGACGACCCTTGGTACGGAGACATTCTCCTCTTGCTACGAACTCAAAATTTCAGACCTCATCTCACTTGAGACAATCGTCGGCACATACGCCATCAGGCCCCCCAATACCTCCTCATGGGAGATGTTTTGTACCGATAGGGCATTGACACCATTTTACGTCGATGCCTCACTCACGATCAAGCGGAACAAGCCCTTAATTACTGCCACGGAGGAGTTTGCGGTGGCCACCTCTCCGGGATGGCCACCACCCAAAAATTCCAACAGGCAGGATATTTTTGTTCCTCCCTATTTTGCGATTGCATTACAGCAGTCAAGAGATGTGAGCGATGCCAGCGCTTCGCTCATAAGGAAAGAGCCCCTCCCACTCCTCTGCACCCCGTCATCTTCACTGGCCCCTTTTGTAAATGGGGAATTGACTTCATGACTTGTAACCCCGCATTGTTCGGCAATCATAAATACATCATAGTGGAAATCGATTATTTCACCAAGTGGGCGGAAGCCATGCCCACATACGACAACACCACAAAAATTTCCGCTTGATTTCTATTTAACCACGTGATTTCCCAGTTCATCGTTCCCAAGGAGTTAGTTTCCGACCATGGGAAGCACTTCGAGAACAAATTTTTCAAGGAGCTATCTCACCACCTCATATTCACTCATGAATTCGCTTCACCATACTACCCCCAATCCAATGCACAGGTAGAAGTTGTAAACAAAGTCCTCAAAATGATGTTACAACGCATGGTGAATAACCATAAAACCAACTGGCAGCATATGCTCTTCTCCTCCCTGTGGGCATACCACACAGTTGTGAATATGTCCTTCTGGTTTCACTCCCTTCCACTTGGTATATGGGGTCAAAGTCATGATTCTCATAGAATGCGAGATCCTGAATTTACGTGCCGCCATCGAACTCCTCAATGATACCCAGCCTCTAGAAAAATGCCTAGTAGAACTAGAGCTCGTTGGTGAAAGCCGACAGCAGTCACTACAACACAACGAGGCCCACAAGAAAATATTAAAAGCATCGTTCGACCGCCACATCAACCCTCGCTCATTCACCAAGGGAGAACTAGTCCTCCGCTACGATGTCGCAAAAGAGGCCCTAGGGCCAGGAAAGTTCGAAACCTTGTGGAAAGGACCCTACATAATAAAACATTGCCTCCTCAAGGAGGAATACATCTTGACTAAACCGGACAGGACATGCCTCAGCAACCCCATAAAATGGCCTTTACCTCAATAAATTCTACCCATAAGGGCCAATAAGGCTCTACCCTAGAGTCAATGTACACAAACCCAACCACTTTAGATTTTTGACCAAAAGACTTGTTACAAAACGTGCTCGAGTGTCACGATGGATTACCAACCCGACCCGTACTTCGGATTTGTTTATGGAGCATCAAGATGGTCTCAAATTTTACCAGCAGTCGCCTGGGTTATCTATCACCCTGACCGATCACCATCTGCACCAATGGTATGTGCATCGGTTCAGCAACAAACAATCAGGCAGAATATGACGTCGTTATCGGACTTATGTGCGACGCCCTCCATCAGGGCATATGCCATATGCATATTTACCTCGATTCCCAGGTAGTAGTGTCGCAGCTAAACCAAACATTTGAGACAAGAGATCCACATCTATTTATAAAATATTTGCGTGCAAAAAGATTAAGCAGACAATTTGACTACATTACATTCACACATGTACCAAGGAGTCAAAGCCAAATAGCTGATTGCATAGCTAACAATATTCTAAACTGGAATGCATATCGGATAAACCATCATACATAGCATAAAATTTAAAAAAAACAACAACAACAACAACATAGATATCCATCGGCATAACATAATCCATAAACAGAAACAGGAGGCACACCATGTTGAGCTGCAAAAAATATATCTCATATATATATCAAAATGTATGTGTCTGAGTACAAAAAATAGTGTCTCTGACCCATCAGTCAGCCCAAAAGATACACATATAAGTCGTCAAAAATAGGGGAAGCATCCTCATAATGGGTACTTTACCCTGTACAAAAAGCCTCTAAAGCGATGCTTCCCCAGGTGGGGCACCTGGACCCAATGTCACTCCTGGTACCACTATTGGAGCCACCTTCAATATAGAGACCGCCACCTGACGTAAAATTGGCCGATAGCCCCTCTCCCGAGCCATCAAGGTCTCCAGCCATACATCCTCGAGGTCATCCAAAAAGCCTCGAGTCAGCATCCTTTGGGTCAATCGGTCCACTCGATCCCAGACATCCTCTAGAACTGCCACTCGCTCGGCCAGCTTAGCAACACGAGCCTTTGTTGCATCAGCATGAGCTCGCTTAGCAGCAGTCTCAGTGACCGCCAAGCTACTACCCTCCCCCAAAGGGCTAGCCTCACCACCCGATGCTCCACCTAGAGGCTGGGCAAGAGCTCCTCCCTGCCCCCCGAGAGCTCCTCGCGGTCACCGAATCGGCCGGTGCCCAACCAACCAAGCCATAGGACGACCAACCTTGCCAACATCTGCAAGGGTAACCAAAACTATGTCAGTGTCATCATAATACACATATAAACATAAATACTCAAATAAATGCAGAAAACACAAAAGACATACCTGTTGGCCCCCAAGCATATCCAACAGGAAGACCCATGTCTAGATCCCCCCGGAAGTCCATCCCTGCATAAAGGAAGGGCAGGAACATCTGTGGGTTGGCCTCAAACCAAGCCTGCGTTGTGGCATTCGAGTAACACCCTACCCTACCCCCACCTCCTCGAGGCATCACGGGAGCCCACCTCCTCATGCGAGGCTCTCGGGCCCCCCCAGCAGGCACCGCCACCACCGATCTCAGTAGCACCACCCGCTCATACATCATGCTGCATAAAATGTTGGCATAGGTAAACAGCGTCGACCCATCTCGGACCGTGTACAGTTGTGCCAGCATCTTGTCATAACAAAAACAGGAAAAGTCAAAAAAGTGCCTAGCCCTCAGCTGGCGCAAGACACCAACCTGTGGACCTGACGCTTGATGTGGAGAAGACGACCCTGCCAGCCGCACAATGGCCGCCAAAGCACACCACTCAGCCAAATCTGTCACTGTGGCAATAGCTATGCACCCCGCCATAATGATGCATGCGGAACCGATCAAGATCCACCCTCCCAGATAGGAGTGGATATCCAAGTGCCTCACCCTAAGGCAGCAGCCCAGTCACAAAGTAGATATTCATCTCGGGACGGATAGTGAGGTCACACCCATGTAGCACCATGACCTTGCGTCGCATGTTCCAACACTAGATCAGGTAGCGCAGAAGTTGATCCTGCGATCGAAGAAGGTCATTCTCCACGAATTCTAGGAGACCCCATCGCGCCAATTGTTAGCGCGCCTGACCATCGGTAGCTAAAGAAGTGTGGAGCTCGGGCCAATCTCACTCCCTCCACAACATCCTGTCATCAAAACAGGAGCACGTCTGCAACATGAAAACACCAAAAACAGGCTTTCCAAAAAAAATTCCTTGAATTTCTGTGCATCTATCCCTCAAACAAGCGCGAGGAGGGCATGCCTATGCCTCTCATAGGCGCGTAGAAGGCGTGTCAAGAATTTGGACAGGCACGCCTTTTGCGTGCAAAACCTTTGTTTTACGCACAAAAGGCGCGCCAGTTCCCTGATCGCCCGCGCACTCAAGGAAAAAACAGGCTTAAAATCCGTACAAACCAATATTGTACGTACCCCGGCACTCCCAGACTGAAAAAATAAAATAAAATAAAATACAAGACGTCATGGAGTTTACCTAGCCAAGAAATCGTTAATCCTGGGTGCTCAAGCTGACCACAACGGCAAGAACTGCTCCACAAAAGCCTCTGACCTCTCAATACTCAACAGATACAAATGAATTGAATTGAACCATATTCGCCTATATGTCACCCTTCTCAGAAACTTTGGAGAACCATAACGAGAGCTCAGAAGGCCCAATCATTGGACCGAAAGTAGCACTGTGATCAGCACTCCATCACACCCAAGGGCAGTGCCACACATTCACACCCCCGAAAAAATAATTTTGCTAACAGGTATGCCCTCTCTCATCTTCTTTTTAAATCACGTGTCTTTCAATAATATTTAGATAAATAAAATGCTTTAAATTGGGGTAGTTGTTTTTGCAAGTAGTGTGAAAACCATCCACAGCTCCATCCACTGAAAGTTCTAAGAGCAGGAATCATTCTACCCCCAGCACGATAGAGTCCCAGAAAAACTCTGCATATCCTGACATCATTTCTCCATTAGAAATCATCCATAGGTTCCACACATCCGACCATGTTTATCATCACCCCCACCTTGCACATGATAAGCATCCTCGTTGGTTGGTAGAGCCTCCCCTCCATGGCATTTGTCACCCAAAGTAGACCATACATCATAGCAAAAGTGACGCCATGGCCATACCACTGTAGTCCGAGAAACACCTCATGCCCATTCACTCGCCATGCATCAGGTCAAGTTTTACCAAATAAAACCCCTTTCCCAGATGACCAAGTTGTACAAGCAGATTAAAAGCGCACTACCGCGCCTTGCATTTGGCCCCCCATACCTCCATCAGCATAGCCCATCTGCGACATTTTCCATCCGCTTCATCAACCTCACACATGAGACCAAACAATGGGGCCCCCACCCTCAGCAAAAACATCCTCCTCACATCATCAGTGAAAGAATGCTTTCATGTTTTGGGGCACCCGTCTCTGTGTTTTGTACAAACCAAACCCCATTATTTTATTCTTTTGTTAAGTGTACAAAGACCATAAATAGCGCACTACATCCCCCACCCACCCATTCATTTTTTATCCCATGGCAGCAGTCCCTCATCACCCTTGGTCGGAGTATCACACCCCCACACAAAATCGACCATGACATGCATAACCAATTTATACCCACCCTGGAAGTCCTACCGACTCCAGGGATTTCCCCATCAGATATAGTTATGACTGACGCCAAGCTGCTTCTTATACTCTAACCTTGGGCCATTGAATCCCCATCATCAGTTTTAGTCAACCCTCGCCATCATGCCTATGTTAAACCCATCACATCTAGGATCTTGATCCTCCGTATCATCGATCCCCTCGTTCAGTTGAGGCTTCCTTTTTGTCAACATCAACCTCTTTTCCAAAAAGGAAGTGGTACCTTGGATCACCCCTCTCCACAAAAGAGCATCCTCGGGTGGCACTGTGGGAGACATCATTTCCCACAGATATCATCGATCCTCCTGACATTCGACTACAACACAAGCTTTCATGTCAAGATGGTATCGTACCTTACAACCATTGCAATTTGATCAAATTCATCGAAAACCCATGCCTTTATAAGCGTCTCTGTCAGCAATGCTTACATGAGAGGTCCCAACCAGGGCCTATGCATCCAATGCGCATTTATATGCCATGCCAATTTTACGCATATGGGTACCACTTTCCACCTATAGTCAAAGAAAAAACGCCCCTGAGGGCATCAGTAGTTGTCATCATCAACCAACAAATCACTATCATGCTAGTGACACAGACAGAATTTGTATCTATCAAATAGATTTGTTTAACTAGTCAAAGCATCACGAGCATAGGACATGCCAATCTCGTAGAAAATTTGTATATATTATATTATACCATTGCTTGTAGGGATCCCACAGGACATGGTCGCTCTTCAACTCGGTGCAGAGTGTCTCCAACTCTGAGCTACACACAAGTCTCTCTCTCTCTCTCTCTCTCTCTACACATAGTACAGAAAAGAAACTATAATATATTTCGGCTATACAGTTCTTCCTAGACCTCACACATTAGTGGGAAATTGTTATCACTGGAAAATCGGACAAGCAAGGATGACATTATTTAATGTCAGGCGGAAGGATTTACAGGGCTGAGAGACATTAGAGAATCTAAAGTATTTAAAAATATCTAAGGTCTGAAAGGAAAAATCAAATTGCGCACAAGAAGAACCAGACAAATGTGCCTTTGCGTACAAAATTCTTTGATAAGCACGCCTTTGAACGTCTTTTGCTCAAAAAGGCGCACAATCCTAGGAGTGGCGGAAGTCACTTTCCAGGACCACAAGGCACACTCCAAGACATTGATTCCACACTTGAAGCCGCCTAAGGACAGTCTCCCAAACCTCCTTAGGACCTCAAGGGAGCACACAATGGAATAAATGTGGCACACAATGGAATCACCCTCCTCTCATGGGTCACTATCCACAATGTACCAAGAAAGGAAAGGAGGATTTGAATTCTCCTATAAAAGGCCACCAAGAGATGAACAACATGAGAGCACATTTTTATGTTGGCCAAAATTTCCCCAAGCAATATCAGCAATGTGTGATCTGGAGCAGAGATAGAGGGGACTCAGTTGTTGGCCATCTAACAACTCCAATCCACCATAGTAGAGAGAGGGAGACTTTGCGCCAAGGCAGCTCGGAAGTAAAGGCATCCTTGGCATCCTTGGCAAGTGGGTTAAAGTTTCATCATCATTTTCTACGAGCACTCAATAAGAGGGGACGTAAGAACCACCGTTTGGATTATTGAAGTTGTTTGACTCTATTTAGATATTTTTTTATTTGTTTTTAGTTTATTTTTTATGTTTGAATATGCATGCTATTTCTCTATCTAGTATGTTTATGTTTGAGCATGTTCCACTAACTTTCTTGACTCCATCTATTTTCTGCTTGTGACCAGTAACTTAAGAGGAAAAAACCACCTCTCTTAAGTGAGTGTGATTTCGTACATTTGTGCACCAAAAACGAAAACACAATCATGATAATGATATTCATTTGATTACAGAAAGTGCTCCTCCAAACATCAAACCTTACAGATATTTGTATGCCCAAAAGAGTGAGAGTGAACATATGGTTTCAGAAATGCTAGAGGTTGGTATAATTCAACCTAGTTAGAGTTATTTCTATACTCTAGTATTATTGGTGCACAAGACAGATGGAACATGGCGTATGTGTCCAGATTATAGGGAGATAAACAAGCTCACTATTAAACATAAATTTCCCATCCCCGTCATTGATGAATTTTTGGATGAATTACATGGAGAAATTTACTTCACCAAAATGGATGTTCGTTCAGGATATCATCAAATTAGAATGAAGATTGAAGACATTCTTAAAACAACATTCATAACTCATGAGTGTCATTATGAATTTTTGGTCATGCCTTTTGGCCTTACTAATGCACCTTCCACATTTCAAGGTTAGATTAATTTCATTTTCAAACCCTTCCTTAGAAAATTTGTGTTAGTATTTTTCGGTGATATACTAATCTACAACAATTCTTGGAATGATCATGTTCAACATGTTGACAGGGTGCTCAAACTATTGGAGGAGAAACAGCTATATGCAAAAACCTCCAAATGTTTCTTTGGAGTACAAAAGGTGAAATATTTGGGACATATTTTATCTCATGAGGGTGTTAAGGTAGACCCTAACAAAATTAGAGCCATTAAGGAATGGAAAATCCCCACAACCATAAAGCATCTTCGAGGATTTCTCGTGTTGACAAAGTATTATCACAAGTATGTTAAGAATTATGGGATAATATCGAAACCTCTAACATAATTACTGAATAAATATGCATTTTCTTGGACTCCATAAGCAACTAAGGCCTTTGAACATCTTAAAGAGACAATGTGCCAAGCATCGGTCTTAGCTCCGCCAGACTTCACAAAAACCTTTATTATGAAATGTGATGCCTCAAGAAATGGAATTGGTACGGTTTTAATGCAAGAAGGAAGACCCATCGCTTTTGAAAGTCACCCAAACAAAGTAAAGTATTTACACAAAGCTATTTATGAGAAGGAACTTTTGGCAATACTACATGCACTAAAGAAATGGCGACCTTACCTAATGGGAAGACACTTCAAGGTAAAAACAGATCATGATATTCCTAAATACTTTTTGGAACAAATATTATCTTCAGAAGAGCAACAAAAATGTGTCACAAATGTGTTGGGTTATGACTTTGAAATCATCTACAGAAAAGGGAAGCAAATGTTGTTGCAGATGCACTCTCAAGAAAGGATGAGGATGTGGAAACATTGTTTTGTGTCTTTTCTACTATCCAACCTGAGTGGATAACCGAAAAAAGGGATGAATGGACGAATTATGAAGATGTGTGGACACTCATTCAAAAGTTGCAACAAGATCCCAATACATCTAATACATTTAGCTAGAAAAATGATTCAATATGGTACAAAGATCGCTTATATCTTTGTAATAATTCTCAACTCAAACAAAATATTCTTTTGTAATTGCACACCTCTACATTATGAGGGCACTCAGGATTTTTTTTAAATTACCACAGAGTTGAGAAGGAAGTTTTTTGGGATGACCTTAAATCTGATATTCAAAAGTTTGTGGTGGAATTTTTTATTTTCCAACAAATTAAATTTGAGACAATTAAGACCCCGGGTTTGTTACAACCTTTATCCATTCCAAGTAAACATTGGGAGGAGGTTTCAATGGATTTTATCATAGGTTTGTTGGAAATACTGAGAGGAGGGGGTGAATCAGTATTTCTTTTACAATTGTTATTTTTACCAGTTTTAGATCACTTATAAAATGAACACAAAAAGAACAATGAAATAAATAATTATGTTAATCGAATATATTGAGGACCCAAATCCCCTTTTTACAATAAATTGATTACAAAAAATAATTAGGGCTCCAACCCTAAATGAAGACATCAATATCCAATCCACTAGGCTCCAACATGTAATTTTCCAAGCACCAACTTGGACTTCACGAAGCTTCAACCACTAGGGCTCCAACCCTATCTTCCAAGTCTCCAACCTTACCACTATGAGGCACCAACCTATAGGGATCCAACCCTATCTTCCCAAGGCTCCAACCTTGTCTCTACGAGGCACCAACCTCTAGGGCTCCATTCTATCTCTAGTACAGGCTCCAATCGGGTATTTTTGAGGACTCCTATCCTCTAGGGCTTCAATTCTTCAAGATGAGTTCAGTAGTTCTTAAAGACTTCCAATATCTTCTGCAATGAGCCCTGACAATATTTTCACCTTAAAAAATGCCTTCACTTAATCTCCAAATCACTTCATAAATAACAAATTTATCTTCTTAGAATTTGTTACCACAACTCTTCATTTTGCCCAAACAAAATCTTCAAGGTTACCTCATGATGGCTTCAGTAATGCATCATGGTTTCCATTAAGTATCTCAAGGATGCTTCCACAAGCCTTTTCAACAAATATTCAATATTGTTGCTCCAATGCTCTAGCCAATGATGATTTATCTAAAAGGCTCAAGATGGTCTCCAATATGTTCCAAAGAAACGTTTGAAGTCAACTTCAAGGGAAATGATGAATGCTCTAAGACTGCTCCAAAAGATTCTTCACAAACAATTCTTCGAGGTCACTTCACAAGTGATCCAAGTGTTTTTAAAAGTTGCTTCAAAAATCCACTTCAGGGCTAGCTAGCTATAGTCCTTTCCAAGGGTCTGCTCTTTAAACAACTCCTCTTTATAGGATTTTTCCATTTGTGTTTCTTCAACAGCTCTTTTTCAAGTGTACTCCTATGATGCTTCATCAACAACCTCTATTCACATGTATACACCAATGCTTCTTCTTCTAACTATCCTCCAAATGATGCCTAATGGATTTCCTTTAATAGCTGCCCAAGCTGCCAACCAAATGTCACAATAATTAGAGGAAATTTCAGCATAAAAGTGGCCTCCTAAGGAAAATTAATAAAATATTAGTTAAGTAATAAAATAATAGTTATAAATTTTGGAGGGAAAAAAAGAAAACTACTTTTTTAAATTGTATTTTTAACTTATCTTCTTACAATTTTACTCAAATTTTATGTGTAGACACTCATTGGATGCGGAATTAAATTCCACATCCAACGATTACCCATTATGCATACTTTCGAGAAGGCCCACATTGATCAAAATTGCATATACATTAAAAAAACGTGTTCACACATTTTTTTAATGTATATTCAATTTTTATCAATGTGGGCCTTCTCGAAAGTATGCATAATGGGTACTCGTTGGATGTGGAATTTAATTACGCATCCAAGGAGTGTCTACACATGAAATTTGAGTAAACCTATAAGGATATAAGCCAAAAATACAATTAAAAAGTAGTTTTTCTTCTTTTCCATCCAAAATATTTACATTTACCTCTTTTTAAATTTAAAGGATTTTGATTGGTTTACATATTATGACATGGAACTTACCTGAAAATTTCATGGGAACTTTTAAGATGAAATTTCCTCTAATGACTGAGTTTCCAAGGTGATTTTCCACACTTGCCACATATGTGCTTAGGTCCAATCCTGAGGTATGTCCTTCACAAATAGTTGTCCACTAGTCCGAGCTTGACAAAACTTCCAGAGATCCGAGTTTTTCTAATCTGATTGTTCTACAAATCAAGCCTCCTATCACAAATCTGAATTTTGTAGTTGGCCCCTTAATCACAAATCTGAGTTCTAAGCCTCTTATAGAACTGCAATTTTATCACAGCACTGTCACACGGTTTTATCACTGGTCCAAGGTGACTGAGGCAAGGTTTGAGCCTCAACAATTGTTAATACAGAACTGGTCATTGGTCTGGGGTAAGGTAGCAAGTCTAAGCACTTGACAATGTATGTAATCTAAGCTCCTTATCCAACTATCACTGCCCACAGTCTGAGCTTATTTCTTAGAGTTCTAAAGTCTGTGTTGATGACTGTAGATTAAGGATCATTATTCCTGAGGTCCTGTAGCCACGAGTTTGAACCTTAAACCATAGCCTCCAAAGTGCTCTTACCACAGATCCAAGATTTGGTGACATTGCTCCTACATAAGTCTGCAACAAGAGATACGAGTTCTAAAAAAGAAAGGAGGTCCGAGCTATAATGGATAACCCAATAGAAATTGTCCCAAATTGTAATCTCTAATGTACATCTCAGCTTCTCTCTCATCTTATGCTTCCTCTTTGAAATGTTCACCGAGTTGGATGCTTGAATGTTGAGTTTAAATGTTAATTTATACTAATTTTTTCTTTATATGAATAGACATGTCAAATGGCCATGGAGTCGACTTGTGCATAAGCTCATGTCAGCCAGCATTAAATAATTATCATATTTTAACTTGAAAATTCATTTTCTCCCAATCTAAGAAGAGTTAGAAGGCAAGTAATAGCTCGTTGGAAAGGGGAAAATTTCCTCTTCAAGCTTATTCCACTTTCAACCTTAATTGAGGTCATTTTTCCATCAATAGAATTATATTTTGTGAATTGTCATCATTATTTTATCTATGACATTCTTTAAGATTATGTTTTCGATAATTTTTAGGGCTTCTTCACTTATGTTCTTCAGTAGGATTAAGGCATCTTCAAAGGCATCATGGGCATCTAGGGCTTCATTAATATATGCATACATTTCATCATTCTAGGGCAAACCATGTAGCTAATAAATATCACTTCATAGGGTTAGAGTTTGTCATTATTATGCATGCATGTGCCTAGGATGGTTTCATGGTAAGGGCTTCTTCATCCATCAACAGATCATGCATCAATAATTGATCATGCATCATCATATCATGCATCAACTATTTATGGCTTGTCATCATATCGATAGGGATATAAATATAGCTAGGGTTTGTATCAAAAAGGGATTAGCGTTTTCTCCCTTAGGGTATGCTTAAGGAGAGGTTAGGGAAACATATTAAAAGGGTTATTCATCCATCACAAGGGTTAGGACATTTTTCTACATTTTCCATTTCCAACAATGCCATATTGACATCAATGACAACTTTGACCCACACTCTCCCCCTTTGTCATTGATGGAAATATTATTTCCTTTTCAACGTTATCTCCCCCTTTGACATCAATGGAAAATGGGGTGCCCAAGTACTCCCCCTATCAAGTTGCTTCTTGACATGTTGCTCCATATTTTCTTCATCAATGATAGTTCTCCATGATAGATATGTTGCTCCCCCTGTCATGGTTCTCCTTCTTATTATGTTTTTCTTTGCAACTCCCTCTTTCATTATGCTTTTCATTAACATACTTTCTCCCCCTAAGCCTCTACATGCCTTCATGAAAATAGATGAGGTAGATGATCAACCAACTCCCCCTGCCTTCATAAACTCCTCTAGCTCTTCTTTTTTCTCAAGAAAAAAAGGATTGTTGTCTTGTGATCAAGTGGAAGACAACAATATCATGATTATATTCAATGTAATTACTCTTGAGAGATGATCTATCAAGAGATGATTGTCTATGTGTGACTCATCAAGGGTTTCATAGGGCTCTACATGTATAGCGTCTACAAGAATAGTTAAGAATCACAAGTTCCCCCTAGCAGTATGCATGGTCTCCTTTTTTGGCAGAATTTCATCATCAAAATTTGGAATATCATACCTACCAAAGATGTACTCATTAGATCAACAACACGAGTTGATGTTTTGAGTGTTCAAGAGGCATTCTGATCCAATTTTATTCCTTCTCCATACTTGTGTACTATTTCTTTTCTTGTTTGGTAGTCATGGTTTTAGCTTGTTTAGGAACCCAAGTCAAGTTACAATCACGAGCCATATGTCCAATTTTATGATAATTGAATCACTTTGTCCTGTTCATGAAATAGGAATCATGATTTCTTCTTGGAAAGTTTCTTCTAGGGAGATTATGTGGACCATTATATTTTTCCTTGTGGTATGCCCTACAACCCTTTTCCATGTGCCCAAAATCTGTACAAGAATAACAATAACCAAAAAATATACTTTGGTACCTGGAGGATGGATATTTCCTTGATGTACTTCTAAATTCATTATGTCTTGGGATCCTTTGATGATATCCATTGCCTCTTACACCTTTTGCATATCTTCTTGGAGTATGGTTTCTTCCAATGTCATCTTGACTCTTCTCCTTGTTTTGCTGGAACTGGGGGCATCAATATTTCTTCCAAGATTTTATACATACTTGTTGTTTGAAACATTAGGGTTTGCATCATGTCTATCTAAGGGTTCACCTTCATAACCAAGACCTGATTTATCAAGGGGAGATATTTGATGACTTAGGATGTCATCTAGGGTTTGAGAGCTCTTTAGACTCGTTTTCATAATATCAACTTATTTTCTTAGGGGATTAATTTATTCTATCATCTTGCATTCTTCATCCTTCTTTTCTATATGGTTCTCCATTTCATCCTTCATTCTCATTGCTTCACATGATTAGGCCTCAAGTGAGGTGATTTTTCATTTTAATTTGGAGATATCTTCATTCTATTCTTTCAGTTGGCATGTCATGGCATTTCTTTCCTTTTATGCTTCATCGACTTGTCCTTATAGGAGTGCAAAGATTTCATCACCTTTTCAGCTCATTGTTTGTTTCTTTGCTTCTTCTAGTTGATATTTAAGGGAGGAGACCTCTTCCTTGTATTGACCAATTTTCACTTCAAGTTTATTCAAGTCCTCGTGTCTTTGTTCAAGATGGCTTGACAAATTGTCTTCCCTTTTCTTTGCTTTAACCAATTGATTTGTCATGGATATGAATTATTCATGATGCCTTTTCATGTTTTGATGAAATTCCTCCTTAAGCTTGGTGATCTCCTTCTCTTTCTTGTACTTGAAGCTTAAAGAGATCAATTTCCTTCTTTATCTTGTCTAATTTGTAGTCATTATCTTGTGCTTTCTTCTTGAGCTACTCATTTTCCTTTTTCAAATTTCTTATTTCTTCTAGGGTTGCTACAAGCTTTGTGTTTAAATCTTTTGTGAAGACTTCTTCATTTTCTTCATCTTCTAGGCCTTCCTTGGCCTTTATTTATGCACTCTTGTTTTCAGCTTCTTTAATGGGTTTTGGATTTCCTTCTTGCTTTCCATCATCTTCTTGATTAGAGGTCGTGGTCAATGCTCCCTTTAAGTTAATATTTTTAATTTTATCCCACATATCTTTTTTTGAAGAATATTTTCCCACTTTTGTATTTATAGGATCTAGTAGCCCACTCAAGATTGCCTTCATCGCTCTTACATTATATTCCTTGGATTCTTCTTCCATCATTCTTTTAGTAATCACTGATTCCCAGACTTAACAGTCTTGAGCCAGTAAAAAAGTATTCATTCTTTCCTTCCATATATCAAAGTTTCCATTGAACAATGGAGCTTTCCCAATTTTATTATCTTATGCTTTCATGATTGAAGAAGTCGAGACATATTTAGAAGGATTGGAGTTTTTCTTCCTTGGTTTTTCCATTTGTGTTCTAAGGATCTACCTTCAAGTTGTTAGGCTTTGAGTGAAGGCATTTTCTCTGATACCAATTTTTGGAAATACTGAGAGGGGGGGTGAATCAGTATTTCTTTTACAATTTCTATTTTTACCAGTTTTAGATCACTTATAAACTGAACACAAAATGAAAAATGAAATAAATAATTCTATTAATTGAATATATTGACTCAAATCCTCTTTTTACAATAAATTGAGTACAATAATAATTAAGGCTCCAATTTTGGGGATCAAAGAGCTTTGTTGCGCACACGCTGCCTAACCTAAGCTGCTGAACTGATCCTCTCCATCGCCCCTGCATCGACATGGCCCCTCGGGAGTTTGATTTGGTTGGGGAACCACTCTCAGATCCTCCACAACCCTATTTGCAGCCTCCTCTCGATGGATCACAAATCGCCTTTGCCTCACTCGTCCCCTCAATGAGACCTCTGCGAACACGCCCTGCAATACCAAAATTTGTGAAGAAGCTCGAAGAAATACCTGAAATCACTCTGCCTCCATCTCTCCCACGCAGATTTTCCCTCTCATTATCAGAAAAAGGATTAGTTGGAAAATTCACATGACTATGTCCCTCTCCAAAAATTGTTCAGAAGTGGGTAGAGAGTAACTAGTCTCAAGTGACACAAGGGAAAATAGCAATTAGATTTTGTGGAAGGGGATACTTCACCTTTCACTTCGAAACCAACAAATACAAAGACCTTATCTTCATAAGCGGCCTGTATTTTATGGATACAATAGGACTCTAGCTGAATAGATGGACTCCAGACTTTGATCCTGAACTGGATGTCCCTAAATGTTGTCCCGGTGTGGGTTTGACTACCACATCTCCCCTTGCATTGCTGGGGAGATGAATCTGTCAAAACTGTTGGAAACATTGTTGGAAAATATATCGACAGGAGTGATCCAAAATATAAGAAGCAGGCTTGTGTGAGGATTTGCGTCGAAGTCGACTTAGGAGAAGGGATACCGGAATCTATCAAGCTCAAAGTAGACAACTAGACACACATACAGCAGCTAGATTATGAGAAAATACCCTTCAAGTGCAAGGTATATCATGAATACAGACATTTCTCAAATAGATGTAGTAATAAATAAGATCAAGAAAAGAAAATCGAAGAAGCACAAGAACAAAAGTGGGAGAAAGTAAAAAAAACGGCAAATAAAACATTGCATGTCCCTATTCCTACATCAACCATAACCCCCTCTTCCCCTCCCTCAAAGAATCCCCTCCACTCCTCCTCCTTCCCCCTATAATCCTCTCCTCTCTCTAGCTCAAATCCCTTTGATACCCTTGACATCCCCTCAGACCCACCTCCATCCCCCCATGCTCCCATCTTCTCCTCTCCAACAGCCCCATGTGCCTGCTCTTCTTCTCCTCCCCCCTCCCCCCCTCCTCACCTGGATTTTCTTTCTTGGGAACTCCTCTTTTGACTGTCCCTCCCTTCCCTCCTAGTCCTCCCCCCTCATCCTCGGAAAGGATCCTCACCCAAAATCATCCAAAATAATCCATAGCATTTGCTGATACTTCTAAGAAAGCTAGAAGGAAATCAAATAAGGAACTAAGGGACGAGGCAGCAGCAAAGGAGCTTACTCTAGGCACCCAACAACCCATGGAAAGTTACCTTGAAAAAGCATCAATAAGCAAAGAGAAAGGCCAACAGAATCATCAAGGGAAAGGTCCCTTGGCATCAAACCAAAATAAATAATGATAATGGTCTCTTGGAATTGCAGAGGATTAGGACATCCCTCCAAAATAAACATAATAAGAGATCTTATATCAAGGGAAAAACCATATATCTTAATGATCCAGGAGACCAAAATCAGCAGTCAAGAAATGGGAAACATCATAAAAAAAATGAGAAACTATGAAGGAACGGCATTTTCCACCATTGAGGCATCGAGAGGAATCAATACTATTTGGCACAAAGAAAAATGGTAATTACAGAACCATAAAATGGAAGCACACTAGATAAAGAAAGAGTTAAAAAGTAAAAATACGAAAAGACAAATCAGCCTTTATAATGTTGGAAATCACAGAAATAAAATATGTTGCTTGAAAAATAAGAAAACCTCATTCTTGGAGGAGATCCGAATTTAGTTCTAAATGTTGATGGAAAAAGGATAAATTCTTCATCTCATTCTATCGTTCCTACTGGAAATTGATGAAAAATGATTTGCTAAAGATGATCAGATATGTTTTTAAATAGAATATGGGAGGATTCACAAACTCTACCTACCTATCCCTTATTTCAAAATATGCCCGCCCTTCCTCTCTAAACATATTTCGACCAATATCCCTTTGTAATGCCTCTTACAAAATAATATCAAAAATTCTAGAAAATCGCATTAAGCCCCTACTCCATTCTCTAATCATAGAAAACCAAGGTGTATTTGTCCCTTGTAAACAAATATTAGACAATATCATTCTAGTTCAACAAGCTTTCCATTCCAACATTGCATACACAGAGCAGGGATTCATTTTTAAAATGGACATGGAAAACGCTTTTGATAGAGTTAATTTTTCTTTCCTTTTAGCAGTTTTACAAAAATTTGGATTTTCAGCTGAGATCATTGACATCATAAAAGCATGCACCAATGGGCCTTGGATCACTCCTCTAGTCAATGGAAGACCATGTAATTTTTTCCAGAGCTCTAGGGTTCTAAGCCAGGGTTTTCCCCTGTCCCCTTTTCTTTATATCTTGATAGCTGACTCTCTAAGTAGAAAGTTGGAGCATTATAGAAGAAATCACACCCTGACTGGACTGTCAATAATAAAAGGGGTTAAAAGTATAAATCACTCGCTATTTTCAGATGACACCCTTCTCATGGGAGGAGCATCTTGTGTAGTTGCAAGAAGATTCAAAAAAGTCCTTGACAATTTTATGGATGTCTCTGGAGGACTAGTGAACAATGACAAAAGCCGCATCTTTGGTTGGAACACTCCTCACCGAACACTACAAAGAATGTCTCAAATCTTAGAAATTCCTTTCCAAGCCAACTGGAATCATTTCCAATACCTTGGGCTGCCAATTACTAAGAAAAATAGGAAAACCGAGATCTAGAACAAATACACTAAGAATATGAAAAAGAAGATCCATTCTTGGGGAATGATTTGGTTGAATCAAGCGAGCAGAGTCATCCTTATAAAATCCATTCTCTCTTCCCTTACCCTCTATCAGTTTGCCATGATCTCTGCCCCTGCAAGCATACATAAGAAAATACAAATTATAATTAGATGATTTCTATGGCAAGGAGGCAAAAAAGAAACCAAGAAATTCAGTTTAATCAAATGGAGTCAAGTAACAGCACAATATAATAATGGAGGTCTCTCTGTCAGAATACTTGGTTTGATGAATATGGCACTTGGATACAATATTTCTTGGAGATTCATTACTGGGGAAAGAAGTTGGTGGAAACATGCTTTAGAGTCAAAATAGTTAAGCGCTACAAGGATCTCCATCCTGGACAGGAATGCACCCCTCAGACCTTGTACTCAAATCTAGAATCTCATTGTCAAGGTGCTACCAGTGATCAAAAACAACACTTCAAGAATTTCGGGAAATGGAAAACATTAATTTGTGGACGGAAAGCATAATGGGAAGTAAGCCATTATGTAACAACCAGGAAATTTTAAGACAGAGGAACTGGGTGACTTCAAAGGGCCTCTCCAACTTGGTAAAAATATCACAGTGGGACCTTGATGGAATTTGGAAACAATGGAAAACTCCTAATCTACCATAGGAATTAAAAAAGCAATGGGATGTTCTGAATTCCCTGCTAAAAGGCACAGCCCCATTGGAGTAAAGGAAACATGATGCACACATTTGGACACCTACAGGAGGGGAGTATGCCGTCAAATCGGGATCTGTAGTGCTTCAAGAACAATAAGGGCAGCAATATTGGCACCTCTGGAAACTTGCTTGGAAAGTTGAAAGCTTACCTAAAATTAAAATATTCATCTAGACTCTTATAAATAGAGAAATTCTCACATCAGAGAACTTGAAAAAAAGATGAATTTATGGGCCCTCTCAGTGCCCATTATGTCTACGGGAGGAGGAAAACACTCAACACATGTTCATAGAATATAACTTCACCAAAGAATGTTGGAAGGGTGTGACCTCTCCAATAGAAGAAAATATAAATTACACCATCCCACTCAATGAGTTTTTGGCTAACTAGAAAAATAATTATCCTTACTCTCTCAAAAAGTAAATCACTGTGCAAAGGTACTGGACCAGCATTCCCTCGTTTTTATGCTAGCAAATTTGGTTAGCCAGAAACGGCAAGATTTTCAAGAATAAAAAGCCAACAGTGGAAAGGGTAATATCCAAAACATGGGGGGAAGTCTCTGAATTCTATTATGTTAAAGGAACAAAAGGAATTGATTGGGTGTAGCTTCAAGCAGAAGAAAGAGAGTGGGCAAGGTTTGCAATTAGCAAGCGCAATTTTGCAACAATTCTCATGCCCAGAAAGGAAAAACCAAAGTGGAAAATAAGGATCATAGAAGAAGACTTCCAGAAATGGATTAGCTCAATCAATAGACCTTGCCTCTTCTTCGATGGGGCTTCGAAAAAGAAACCTAGAAAAGTAGGGGTAGGAGGAATTATATTCACCAGCGATAAGAGAAACACCATATCGTATGATTGGGGCTTAGGCACTATGTCTAACAACATAGTGGAAGCTTATGAGCTTCTCCTTGGGGTCAAAATATTAAAAGAAAGAAGGATAATGAACTCAATAATATTTGGAGACTCAACGATCATTATATAGGCAATGGTCAATGGAAATAGTTTAAAAAATGCAGCCCTGCACCATATTCTAGAAAGGATAAATCAATATGAAAAGAATATTGGGAAAATTACATATTATCACATCTTAAGGGATAATAATAAAAGTGCATACGTCAGGAAAATAAGGCAATTGATAGAGCAATGGGACAGGCCAGTATTGACAAAAATCTTGTCAAAATACCAATCTTGTGATTAAGAAAATATATCAGAAATCAAGCATGCACGAAGGAATCTCTCTCAAAATCATCGATACCCTTAACAAGCCTAAAAACCAAATATTTTCTTGTACCAACAAGATCCAAATCAATCATTCATGGATTCTACTCTCAACTCTCCTCTTTCCTGTGACTCTCCAATCAACGAGCTCCCTATCTTTATATAAAAACTAATGTGTTGCCATCCTCAATTCACCTGAAATTCTTGATCGCTTTCGTGCCCAGAGATTCCTTAGACTTGGCCTTTTCCTTTGTTTCCCTTAGCCTTTTTTCCTGTGATCATCAAGCTCTACGCTTCCTCTATTCCACTTCACCGACCTTGCCTCTCATTCATATTTTCCTCCTCGTGCATTGCTGCCTAGAATCTCTCTCCCTCTCCAATCTCCTCCTCTCTATTCATTGCCAGTCATCTCCCTTCTGCGTTATTTGTCCTGGCCTGCGAAGCTCTCCATGGAACCTCTCAAAATGTGAGATGTGTCTTGAGTAGTGCCAACAAATACATGATGGAAAAAGTAAGAGAGACAATACAAGAATTGAAGTTTTAGGTAAGATCAAATAATTTGGCCTTGAATAGGCAGCCTGAGGGACAGAAGGGCACATCAAGAGCACAGCAAGAGCACAGCACATCAAGGGCCCAACACAAAGGGCACAACAAGAGCACGACACAAAGGGCACAAAAAGAGCACAGCAAGGGAAAAACAGAGCAAAAAATGCTCTAATCAATAACTAGTAGATCTCAGAATACAAAGAAGGGTCTTCACTCGACGTATATTAATCATTTTCCATTATGTTATGTAAATTTGTTTCTCTGCTTTTTTGTTTTGTAAGGCGGTATGCCAAAAACATATTAGGAAATTTCGAGAAATTTTGGAAACAAGGCTTTAGGTAACAGGGACTACGCTCCCACTCTTATCTCCTTAAGCTTGATCCTCTTTAAACCCTCCCTGTAATGGGAGTTTTCTCCTATTATTTTTGGAATAGATATCACAATAACTGACTTTGTAAAAAAAATTAAAAAATAAAAAATTAGGGCTCCAACCTTAGATGAAAACACCAATCTCCAATCCACCAGGCTCCAACCTTGTCACTATGAGGCACCAACCTCTATGTCTCCAACCCTATCTTCCCAAGGCTCCAACCTATCTCTATGAGGCACCAACCTCTAGGGCTCCATCCTATCTCTAGTATAGGCTCGAACCTAGTCTTTTTTAGGACTCCTATCCTATAGGGATTCAACCTTATGCTTCAATTCTTCAAGACTAGTTCCATAGTTGTTCAAGACTCCCAATATCTTCTGCAACGAGCCCTATGACAATATTTTCACCTTCAACAATGCCTTCACATAATCTCCAAATCACTTCATTAATGACAACTTTATCTTCTCATAAGTTGTCACCACAACTCTTCATTTCACCCAAACAAAATATTCAAGGTTACCTCATGATGGCTTCAGCAATGCATCATGGTTTCCATTAAGTGTCTCAAGGATGCTTCCATGATACTTTTCAACAAATACTCAATAATGTTGCTCCAATGCTCCAGCTAATGATGATTTATCTATAAGGCTCAAGATAGTCTCCAATATGTTCCAAAGAAACCTTCAAAGTCGGCTCCAAGGGAAAGGATGTATGCTTTAAGACTAACCCAGAAGAGTATTCACAAACAAGTCTTCAAGGTCACTTCACAAGTGATCCAAGTGTCTTCAAAATTAGCTTCAAAAATCCATTTCAGAGCCAGCTAGCTATAGTCCTTTCCAAGGATCTTCTCTTTAAACAACTCCCCTTTATAGGAGTTCTCCAATCGTGTTCCTTCAATAGCTCTTTTTCAAGTGTACTCCTATGATGCTTCATCAACAACCTCTCTTCAAATCTATACTCCAATTCTTCTTATTTCAATTATCCTCCAAATGATGCCTAATGGATTTCCTTTTAAGAGGTGCCCAAGCTGCCAACCAAATGTCACAATATCGAGTTTCCAAGGTGACTATCCACACTTGTCACATATGTGCTCAGGTCCAAGCTTAAGGTTTGTCCTTAACAAGTAGTTGTCCACTAGTTCGAGCTTGACATAGCTTCAACAGATCTGAGCTTTTCTAATTCGACTGTTCCACAGATCAAGCCTTCTATCACAAATCTAAAGTTTGTGGTTGACCCTTTAATCACATATCTGATTTCTAAGCCTCTTATAGTACTACAATTTTATCATAGGATTTTCACATTGTTTTATTACTAACTGAGGTAAGATTCGAGCCTCAACAAGTGTTAACACAAAACTGATCAATCGTCCGAAGTAAGGTAGCAAGTCTGAACACTTCACAAGGTCTCTAATCCAAGCTTCTTGTCCAACTATCATTGCCCACATTCTAAGCTTATTTCTTATAGATCTGAAGTTTGTGTTGATGAATGTAGCTTAAGGATCATTGTTCTTGAGGTCATGTAGCCATAGTTTTGAACCTTAAACCTGAACCTCCAAAGTGCTCTTACCACAGATGTGAGATTTGGCGACACTTCTCCTACATAAGTCTGCAACAGGAGATTCAAGTTCTGAAGAAGAAAGGAGTTTCGAGTTGTAATGGATAACCCAAAAGAAATTTTCCTAGACTGTAATCTCTAATGTCCTTCTCGGCATCTATCTCCTCTTATGCTTCCTCTCTGAAATCTTCACCGAGTTGGATTCTTGAATGTGGAGTTTAAGCGTCAATTTATACTAATTTTTGAGTTATACAAATAGACACGTCAGTTGGTCATGGCGCCGACTTGTGCATAGGCTCATGTTGGCCAGCGTTAAAGAATTATCATATTTTAACTTCAAAAATAATTTTCTCCCAATCTAAGAAGGGTTAGAAGGCGATTAATAGTTCATTGGAAAAAGGAAAATGTCCTCTACGAACTTATGCCATTTTCAACCTTAACTGAGGTAATTTTTCCATCAATAAAATTATATTTTGTGAACTGTCATCATTATTTTATTTGTGACAATCTTTAGAATTCTATTTTGGACAATGTTTAGGGCTTCTTCACTTGTGTTTTTCATTAGGATTAGGTCATCTTCAAAGGCATCATGGGAATCTAGGGCTTCATTAACATATGCATACATTTCATCATTTTAGGGTAAACCATGTAGCTAAGAAATATCACTTCATAGGGTTAGAGTCTATCATTATTATTCATGCATGTGCCTAGGATGGTTTCATGGTGAGGGCAGCTTCATCCATCATTAGATCATGCATCAATTATTTAGGGCTTGTCAACATTAGATAGGGATATAAATATAGCTAGGGTTTGTATCAGAAAGGGATTAGGGTTTTTTCCCTTAGGGTATGCTTAAAGAGAGGTTAGGGCAACATCTTAAAAGGGTTATTCATCCATCACAAGGGTTAGGACATTTGTCATTTCCAACAATGACATATTGACATCAATGACCACTTTGACCAACAAGTTTTACCCAAGTCCGAAGGAAAGAGTGTCATCATGGTGGTAGTTGATAGACTTGCCAAGTATGCACACTTTTATGCATTATCTCATCCATTTAAAACCAGTACAGTTGCTACTGAATTTATGGAAACAATCAAATTCTACATGGAAACCCAAAGATTATTGTAAGCAACAGAGATCCCATTTTCACTGGAAATTTTTGGAGGGAATTATTTTCTTGTTTGGTTACTCTATTAGCTCACAACTCATCTTATCATCCTCAATCTTATGGGCAAACTGAGATAGTGAACAATTTTTTGGAAGGATACCTTCGTTGCTTTATATCTGATAAACAGAGACAATGGGGTAAGTCACTTACCTTTGGTTGAATGGTGGTATAACACTTCATTCCATATTGCATAAAATATGACCCCATTTATGGCACTTTATGTATATCATCCATCATCCATCACATCATCTTTAAAAGAAAATTCTAAGGTTCAAGCAGTGGAAGATCACATCGAGCATTAACAACAAGTTATCCAACTCTTAAAAGATAACCTCATTTTGGCGCAAAATTGAATAAAACAACAGGGAGATCAACATCGCAACGAAAGAAGTTTTGATGTACGTGATTGGGTATTTTTTATAGCTACAACCATACAAAAAATTTCGCTCAAGCAAGCTAAGAAGGATAATAAATTATCACCAAAATATTATGGTCCCTACAAGGTGTTGCAAAATATTGGTACTATGGCATACAAATTGGAGTTTCCTTCATCTTCCCAAGTGCACCCAGTTTTCCAAGTTTCATGCTTAAAAAAGGTTATAGGTGACAAGCTCACAGTTCAAACAAGATTTCTAGAACTTGACGAGGAAGGAAAATTCATATTGGAACCTGAAGCAGTCACGGAAACAAGAACTTAACAGCTACAATTTCATAGTATCTCATCAAGTGGAAGAACTTACCCACTGAAAATTCCACATGGGAGGATGAGAATTATACAGAAGCATCCAGAACTACTCAAGCGTTGAGCTCTTTTGAAAGAGGGGCATGTTACGTCCCTATAATACTAGTGTATACCCTTATTGTTATTGTTAGTGTAACCCCCTTATTGTTATTGTTGTGCCCATGTAGTCCCCATATTGTCATTATTGTGCCCCATAGAAGCCCACTATTGTTATTGTTGTGCCATTATTATTGTTGTGTTGGCTCTGATTATATTGTGACCCCTTAGACTCCTATATATAAAAAGGAGGTTTTGTCATTTGAATCATCCAAGAATTGTTTATTTATGTAATGTAAAGGAGATTCACCATCGAAGTGGATAATATTTAAGTCATTGATCAATCTGTTCTTCTATTTTGTGAGTTGGGTACATAACATTATAAAACTCCAATAAGCAGTATGGTGTCATGTCATTATGATTGGCATGTGTTATGTTGTCATGTTAGTTTGCTTCCTAGCAGGTTGATCATTGTAAATACTACAACGAATTAAATTATAAAGCTCCAAGGGCATTATGTATTGCTATCAACAGTCTTGTTGGTTATAGGTGTCATTGAACACCGAGGACAGTGTTCCCCTAAGGGGGAGGGGGTTGGTAACAACCCTACGTTAAAACTTCATGCAATGAATTTAATAAAGGAAAAATAATAACCATTGTCACAAGACACAGATTCCAAACTTAATGTTGGGAAAAACATCTTAATGTGGGCGTTAATTTGGTTTATTATGGGTATGGAAATTGGAAAAGGAAATGGAAAAGGCTTTGGAAAGGCAAAGTGGCAATTATTGGCATTTATATATGAAAGTAATGGAAATTAGGAGAAATGGAAAGTGAAAGGTCACAGGTTGCATGTGAGGAGGAAAATGAAGGAAAATCATGGAAAATTGAAGAAATTAGAGGCCTCATTAATAAAAAGGTTTATGAGGATCAGTTCACAACGTTTAATCAGTTCAGCGTTGGATCTCACATTTTCTATCTCTCTCTCAGAAACTTAGAGTTTTCTTGGAGCACTCTTGGAGGAGTGTGGCACACTTGGGATTTGGAGCAAGAAGGAAAGCGCGAGAGGGCATCAGGATCAACTGCTGCAACGGGTTTTTCTTGCAGGTACTGAGTTTCATGTATGATTTCCTCACTATTTTTGGCATGCATGGCATATGCATGTGGTTGTTTACGATATGTCATTGGCATGGAGGATTGTCTGGATTGGCAGTGGTTTTGCCTAGCCTTTCCATTTCATGTATAACCATGGTGTTGTGGGAGTTTTTCCCTTTTCTTTTTTTATTGGTTCTCATGTTCCTTTGGTTGTGGGTTGAGTTATTAGTTCCTAGAGCCTTGTTTTGATAAACGCTCTGGAGCCCTGTAATATCTTGGGTTGAGTTACTAGTCCTGAAGCCTTGGTTGGAAAAACACTTTGGATCCCTTGGTGGGTTCAGTTACTAGTCTCGGAGCCTTGGTTGGACAAAGAGCCCAGTAGTAGTTGTGGGTTGAGTTACTATTCTTGGAGCCTTGGTAGAAACAAATGCTTTGGTGCCCTGGACAACTTGGGTAGAGACCAATCTCGTGATGGTCATTGATGCCCGACTGCGAGGTGGAATCACTAGTTTAGATTTGAAGTGGTTTGGCCTCTTAAATCCATGGTTTTGTTTTGATGGATTTGTTTTACGAGATCCTACATTCATGCTTGGAATATGGCACAGGGGTGATTGGTTTAAGAGATATTTGGTTCAGCGAATCTATGGTTGGGTGGAACATGGAAGTCTCGAACCTAGTTGGCCTTTGCACTCATTATTAAGAGCTTCTTCTACTTGGTATTCTATGGGTGAATATACTTGTTTAAATGTAGTTTATATGGTTGTTATATCATTGATATTTTTGTTGGTTATATGATGGTTATGACTGAGTTTTATGACACTGATAATGAATGGCTCCTATCATGTTTTGGTTAACCATTGAATGTACAATGAATGTATGGCTTAATAGATGGTAATGCAGTTAATGTGATGAGGTATCAATGCTTCTTAGTGATTCCCAGATAAGTGTGAGACCCATATGCTCAAATTTGTTGTTTATTCCTGTAGAATACACATTTGTAACATGTTTGACGAAATGTTTGTCATGGCTAGTAGAGGTCCAGTCAAGTCCTTCAAGTATTTGCATTTGTATCCTTGTTTTGATGTTATTTTTCATTTTTGGAAGTTTCATTGTGTTATGAGAAGTGATTGGGTCCTAGCCCTAGAATTTAGCCTTAAATCTCATATTCGCTGGCATAGCACTAGAAAAAAATGGCCATAGTCGCACTCATGCGGGCTCATGGGAGCGACTAGGACCCACAGTCACTTGGAGGGCTTGGCAAGGGAGCGGATGGGACTCTAGGAGCTTGAATTGTTGAGTTTCCTCAAGGGTTGGTCACCTGGAAAGGTGGGGTAGCTCCTGGAGGTTCTGTTGGTTGTGTGGATTATCATTTTGGTTGTGTTTTGTCAATTCCACTTCCTTAAGGTGACCTAGGAGGTTGAATCAGATCATAGTAGCCTCTCATCACATGTTTACCCCAGCAGAACGGTTAACTTGGATAAATGTGAGAGGAGGGTGTTGCACAAGTGTGAAGCTTCATATTCAAAAATGCAAGAAGCAACTAGTAGTTCAATTTGATATGTACCTTGGGTTAATGCACTATTATTTGGGACTTGAAGTATGGCAGAAACTTGGCAAGATCTACCTTGGTCAAGGAAAATATTTGATCAAAGATCTTGCCGAAATTCAGTATGATGGATAGCAAACATATGACAACTTTGATGGTCACTAATTTGAAGAAGTTAAGAAATTCAAATTCAAGCCTTGTTGATCTTACATCCTACCGACAGTTGATTGGCTCCTTAATGCATCTTGTGAACACCCACCAAATATATGTTTTGCACTGAACATTGTTAGTCAATTTTAGTTGGAGCCAAGGTATAATCATTGGATAACAATTAAACATATTTTGATATATCTTTGTGGGATTATACATCTTTGTCTAAAATATAGTGTAGGAAACAAAATTCAGTTATTAGTCTTCACAGATTCAGATTGGCAGGTTGTGATGCAGATGGAAAGAGTACTACAGGTGGATGTTTTAGTTTGGGATCCTCTATGATTTCATGGATGAGCAGAAAACAAGACTTGATTGCAGTGAGCAGTGTTGAAGCTGAATACATTGCAGTTAGTAAAGTTGGTCGAGAAGCAGTTTGGCTCTGGAAGTTACTTACAGATTTATTTGAAGGGCCTTTGGACCCCACCATCATATGTTGTAAGAACCAAAGATGTATAAGATTGACAGAGGACCCAATTTTCCATGCTAGGACGAAGCACATCAATATCAAGAATCACTAGATTTGAAGTTTGGTGTAGGATGAGGTCATGAAGCTATAGTACATCTCCATTGACGAACTGATCGCTGACATATTAATGAAGTCTCTTCCTAATAGGAACCTTGAGCATTTGAGAGACAACCTTGGGATTATGGATATTTCCTCTCTGCTTGAGAGGGAGTGAGAGAGGACACTGCATTCTCCATATTGGCATGCACTATGGATAGGACTAACAATCATAAACCTAGTGAAGGCACTAGTAGGAATAATGGAGGATTGAATAAGCATCTAGGACCAATACTCTTTGAGGATAGGATATCCAAGATAAAGGTAGTCTTAAGGGTAGTTATTCTTTGAGTAAGGGTGATATCCAAGATAAGAATAATCATGCAAGGACATACCTTGTGAACAGTTGAATGGGCTATGTCCCTTGAGAGGCAGTGGTGGTGTCCAAATATATGCCTCCGGGAATTGTGCTTTGATTTAGTGGAGAGATAGAGCTTGTAAGTCAAGGCCTAGCTATGTTTGACAATGCTAGTTATGAAGATGAAAATACTTATCAATCTGAACCTCTTCTTATGAGAATATTTCGATTTGATATTATCTGGTCGTGCCATTATGAATACCCCCCTAGTTAAGAGAGAATCTTGAAAATGTAACTAGTGTCAGTCTTCATAATGTAATCAAAGATGTACTTTTGAAATATTTATTACATTCATTACTATTATTATTATTATTATTATTATTATTCTATTCAATGCATGTTCTTCATGCTTTTCAGGGTTTATTATATCAAAAGAAAAAATTTCATGAGTCAATCAATGTACTTGCGTCAAAGTTCCATTTGGATTATTTGAAAGAAAGAAAAAAAAATAGTCAAAAAGCCAAATTTGTCAGCACAAGACCAAGTCGCCCTCGAAGAGGCACCTATTTGACCTCCTAGACAACTATATATAGGAGACACTTTGGTCTCATTTGCTCACTCATCACACTCATCAGTTTTTATGCCAAGAAGAAGAAAAGGAGCGAAAGTCAAAGGAAAGAGAGAAGTCAAAGGAGAGAGAAAAGGCCGAAATTTTCTAATTTGTGTTCACATGTGCGAAGCTAAGAAACCGAATTTGTCAAAAAGGGTGACCAAATCCCGAATCGGCGAATCGGATATGATTCGTACCTGATCCATGCCCTGTACGGATACGACCGTACCCGGTGAATCGGGTACGGCCGGACTCGCCGATCAAAAAAGTCACTGTTTTTTTTTATAAAGTGCGGTTTTTGTTCATTGTTTCTCACCCATTTCATTTTGTGAAGTGAGAAGGGGCTAGGGTGAGCAAAGAGCAAGTGTGAGCAAGGAGAAAGGGAGTTCTTTCAAAGAGATTCGAGCATCCGGTAAGTGCACTGTCCCTCTATATTTTTCATTTAGTTTGTTGTTAGTGTTTGCATGTGCATATGTTTTATATATTTGGTTATTTTTGTTTATTTTTTATAGTATTCATGGCTCAATCAAAGGCAGCAAGACAGGGCCAAAGAAAGGGGAAGAATGTCCCCATTGGAGATGCCCCTCCTGTCCCTATTTCATCAGGGTCTGCAAGTATTCCATCCATTGGAAGTGAGGCTGCAACAACAGCTTCAAATGTGTAGGGAAAACAAACTGTTGACCCCAAATACCCATTGTGGAAATATGTGACAAGAGAGGGAGGGGCAGGAAAAAAGGGAGGAGGAAATTGTTCATGGAAATGCAATTTTTGCCACGGCAAGTTCACTTGCACATGTTTCCATATGAAAGCTTATTTGTTGGGTATTCCAGGTTGTGGCATTAAATGTTGTACAGGAATTGGAATGGCACAGATAAAGGAATTGGAGAAAGAACAGGGTATTGGTGAGGCAAATGTGGCATCAAAATAAAAATAAAAAAACAAGAATGATGACCCCCTTCCATTCTTAAGGAAAAGCAGCAACAAGTTCCCTTTTAAGACTTTTAGTAGGGGAGAATTAGCAAAGAGAAAGGCAACTGCGGTTGGTCCAATGGACAAGATTTTTCAAAAAAGAGGGAAGAGTTTGATCTCACCATTGCATTTTTTTTCTATCAGAACTTCATATCCTTTAATGTTGCACGGTCACCTCTATTTATTGAGATGTGTCGAGCTCTTAGTCATGGGGCTCCATCAGGGTATGTGCCTCCTGGGTCAGAGAAGCTCAGAACCACATTGCTGACAAAGGCAAAGAAAGAGGTGGACAAAATGTTTGAGCCTATTAAATCAGCATGGCCAACATCTGGGGTTAGCATTGTTTCTGATGGATGGACAGATCCAGCACGCCACCCACTCATCAACTTCATGGTGTCATCCTTGAATGGTCCAATTTTCTTGAAATCAGTGGATGCACTTGGACAGTACAAGGATGCACAATATATGGGTGAGTTGTTTATTAAAGTTATTGAAAATGTAGGTGTGGATTGTTGTGTGCAAATCATTACAGATAATGCACCTGTTTGCAAAGCCGCTGGCATGATTGTGGAAGAAAAATATCCACAAGTATTTTGGACACCTTGCATTGTCCATTCATTGAACTTGGCACTGAAATCTATTGCTTCTGATGTGCTTTGGATTGGAGCCATTATTGAGGATGCACGACATATCCGCAACTTTATACAAAACCATACAAATGCCCTCACTATCTACAAGGAGTACAGCAATCTATCATTGTTGAAGATTGCAGATACACGGTTTGCCTCTTCATTCATCATGTTGAAGAGGTTGAGGGAGGTCAAGACCACTCTTGGGTCCATGGTTATTTCAGAGTTTTGGTCTTTTTGGAGAAAGACGGATCAAGAAGCCTCAAAGAAAGTGAAGGACACAGTGTTGGATGATCTATGGTGGGAGAAGGTAGATCTAGTTATTCAGATCATGGAGCCTATCATTTCCTTGCTCCGATTTGCAGATACAGACAAACCCATCCTAGGAGAGGTTTATGAGGGATGGGATTCCATGATTGAGTCTGTGAGGACCATTGTTTTACAGAGTCAGTGCCCAGAGTATGAGACATCACCTGAGGACCTCTTCACCGGCATACACGATATTCTTGTCAACAGATGGGACAATAATTGCACACCTTTACATTGTTCGGCTCACTCCTTGAACCCAAAATACTACAATGTTAAAATTGGACAACTAGGTCCAAACTCTGGGTTGTGTTGCTCAGATGATGATCGCAATATTTTTATTGGATTCCTCTTTCGGAGAGGTGTAAGATTGATCTAAAGATCATCTCGATCGGATGAGCAGAACATGTACTTTGAATTTATTCCACTTATGTGCTGGGTCGGCCTGGAATAAAATATTGACTTAAATGTCTGAAAGGACGTGTCACACACCCCCAAAGATTCCTATATATTGGAGAGACTTGGAGTTCATTTGACACACATCGATGTGGAGGAATTCTCTCTCTGGATAGCGTTGGAGCTGTGATATATATGGAGTGTTCTTTGTTAGGGTTGTTCTGGGGTTATGTGTGACACGCTTGGCTGAATGACCTATTGAAGACTTTGCTGGTAGAAGCATCCTGCTAATCGCCGTAACGTCACCATTTCCTATCTCTGTTTTGGCTTGTCTTCTATCGATCGTTTAGTATGTTCTATCTTCTTCAGTATTGTGCCCTAATTTGAAATGGCATAGAACAAGTTGAGAAATTTACATGGTATCAGAGGTAGGAGAAGACAAAGTCCATATCAAGTCTGTTGGTGCTTATTGTATAGGCTGAAAACCTTGTTTGAAAGGAGCCATAAGCTACAACTAAGCTGTGTGGTAGGCCGCTGGCCATACCACCACAGCAAGTGACAGCGTGGGCTGTTTTTGAAGCTGTTCTATGCCCTAACCTTCAGCAATAAGGGCAGCATTCTTTGTGGCTGTTCATAGGAGCATCAATTCCTGAAACATCGAATTATTATCCTGAGGCAGCGGTAAGTGACAGCAAGTAGTTTTAATAACAGCGCATACCTTTTTCAAAATGCTGAAGGTGACAGCGTAAGGGCAACGTATGTGGTTGGTGTGCTGAGCTACGTGGAACAACATATCGTGCCCTAATCAGGGCTGTCACAAAACGTTTTTCAACACGTTTTTTTTGTAAGATACCTAGCCGTAACAAGTCACGTCAGGGTAAGGCTCTAGCCGCAGCAAGAAGAAGCTTCATTCCACTTGTACTCAGGCCTGTCAGGCCACTCATCTGGCTGCGTGATTAGCTAAGCGTCCGAGGTAGTGCGAGCTAATTTAATTTGTTTTGAGTATGCGGTGTATCAGCCTCCCTGCGGATTTTAAATTACACTCATTGGTAGCCGCGAAGGATTGTTAAGTAACCACTATAAAGTCGGGTTTGGGTTTAAGAAGGGCTGTATCGAGAATTTCCATATCGAGAATTTCCGCACTATTTCAATTACGGGAATGTGCTTCAAATTCTCACCCCAGCAGCCCAAGTCCGTTTCAGAATCCCGGTGGGTTGAGGTACAGTCTTCCAATACAGTGCTGTTGCGCTGCTAAAACCAATTCGGGGATGGACAGGTTTGCTTGGCTAGAGGCTCAGAATTGGTGGATTTCTCCATGGCAAGGGTGCTCTCAATGCTCCGCCTGCAGTGAGCACAGACTTCTCTTCTGCCACAAAATCAAATGGGTATTCCGAGGATTCGTCTCATTTCATGTTAACTCAGGAGTAAATTTGAATGCCCACCAAGATACTCCATGTTGTCTCGTAGCGGCTCACCTCTTCTTCACTGCTAGTTCAACGCTCTCTGATCCAGCCCAACTGGCATTACGGTTAGGAGTTCTCATGGAAAAGCCCCAGGAGAAACGGGGATTCTCTGTTTCTAATATCAGTGGAAAGGACCTATGATGCTAATATGGACTATTTCTAGTGACTTACACCTACACAGGAGTATGGATCTGGATAACGAAAATATTGATCTGCATTTGAACCTCCATTTTGACAGATCAATTCTGGTCGATTGAGAGGCAGATCCATTGCTGGAGCGGGTCCAAGAAAAAAAAAAAAAAAAAAAAAAAAAAAATCGATACAGAAATTAAGACAGGATCTTGGTATGAGGACCATCATTTCCTATGGCAGTGAGTCCATTTGAGTTCAATTCTGTGACAACGAGTTAAATTTCTAAGATCAACAAGATTGGATCCTCAGCTGTTCCAGCGACTACACTTGCGTCATGTCAATGTATAGGGATGGAGAATTTTTTTTATTTTTTTTCTGACAATGCAGATGGTGTTGATGGGTTCATCAATGTAGCAAATGTGTCGCTACCGACAATTTCTGCAACTCATAAATTCTATTACATCTTCGCCCTTCAGTCATAGATATGGAGAGATATCCGAGAAACAGTTACAGTAAGCGAGAAGATTGGAGTTAAATTTGAGGATTCTGATTTTGTTGCTCTCAGAGCCAAAAATTACAAATGTTCCCGTTAAAGTGGATGGATCTTCTGAATCTGAATAAATCAGATTGAATCAGAGAAGATAATAGGGAGAATGATGTATTGCTCCGAAAATTCAAGAGTGCAATTAAAATACCCAATGATGCACATGTCTCCTTCAACCCTATATGCAAAGAATGCTTCTTCAGAGAATTCAAAATAGAAATGACGGCACTTCTGGAGAAATAAACCGAATGTTTCTTCGTTCAAATAAGGTCATTGATGGCTTGCCTAAGGTATACACCTTTCCTGTTTTGGGCCATACATTTATCTCGTGTGCAATGACAGTAATGTTGGATGACTGGAAAAGAAACATTGATGAACATGAGTACCATTATGACTGTGCTGGATCTGCATGGACTGGCATGTAGAAGGGTATGAAGTCTGTATGATTAGTTCCTAAATCAGTGAAATTCAAGGAAAAATCACAGAACTAAGATCTGCAATCTTGGCCAGATCAGTGATTCAGCTAGCAGTGATGAGTATGATAGTTCAAAATCTGTGATTCTATGTCACTGTCATCATGACAGTGACATAGACAGACACCCATATTGAAGCTCGAAGTTGTAAGGGTTGTCCGCTGAAGTCCTTGAGGAAATTCTATGTAGTGGTCAAAATATATTTTTTTTACAGCCCTAGGAGCTGTCTGCTGAAATAACCAGAAATGGGCTGATCTGGAAGCAACTCAAGGTGCAAATGCCTCATGTGCAGGATAAACCAAGGTAGACTAGATACCTAGTTTTGTAAGCTGCGGTCTTCGAAGGCTGTTTGAAGAAGCTACTCACAGAATAACAGGTAGTGGCTGAAAGGACTTCTAACACAAGCTGAGGCTTGTTGATATGTTCCCCCTGTATGTCAGTGACATAGATAGACACCTATGCAGCAGCAGCATGTGACTGTATCAATCCTACATTGGAGCGTTATGGTAAACTTAAAATGTGAACTGGGAAGTTTATGCAGTTTTTTTGGTCACATGGTTGGAATCTTGAATCATGATCAGCAAAGTCTGTTGGATGGCTTTGACTGTGGGAGATCAGGTCCCAATTTCAAGATGGTGTCTGGGATGCCCTCATTTAAAACAGATGTCTTCTCTCGAGAGAGAAGCTGACATTAAGAGGGAGATATATTTGTATATGCTCCTGAATGGATGTCTTTGTTCAACGAAAGAAGATCCTCATGGCTCAGGGACATATGGCTTCAGAGGGGGAAATTCCGAAGGAAAACCAAGAAGCCATATTAATAATAGGATATCTAGCAGCCATGAGTACTTTTGTACAATCTGACCTTAGATACCTTTGAGGAAGTCGTAAAGCATCAAGTCTGGAAGGATGTTATGTTGTGGTCCCAAGACCATAGGACAAAGCAGTTGTCACCTCGAAATGGCTCTACAAGATCAAGCATGGATCTGTTGGAAGTGCTGAAAAGTTCAAGGCAAGATTCGTTGCCTGTGAGGAAGATATAGACTATGATGACATATTTGCACCTGTGGGTAGAGATACCACCATTCGATCTATTATAGCCCTTACTGCTGCGCAAGGATGGAGTCTTCATCAGATGATGTGAAGACCGCATTTTTCCGCATGGTGTGATAAAGGAAGAGATATATGTGGAGAAACCTCTGGGGTTGGAAGTCCAGGATCGGGACACCCATGTCTGCAGGTTGAAGAAAGCACTCTATGAGCTGAATCAAGCACCCTGAGATTGGTACAAGAGGATAGACAACTACTTGATGAAGCTGGGCTTCACTCGAAGTAATGCTGATCCGAACCCTTACTTCAAAGTTGTCAAGGGAAAACCTCTCATTCTGGTGCTGTATGTGGATGACCTCTTCCTGACAGGTGCTGACCCTCTCATTCATCAGTGCAAGAGGGAGCTCGCTGCTGAGTTCGAGATGAAGGACCTAGGACTGATGTCTAGGTCTGAAGGTCTAGCAGAGACCTGGCGAGATTTTCCCTTCTTAAGGAAAATACATTATGAATTTTCTGGTATGATGGACTGTAAGTCCGTGGAACTCAACTTTAAGAAGTTGAGTAGCAGCGTTGCTGGGCCTGTCCTATTGAGTATCGTTAACTCATAGGGACCCTGATGTTCTTAATGAACACTTGTTCGAACATATGTTGTGCAGTGAACACTTTGAGTCAACACATGGTTGATCATAACATTCATTGGGTTGGTGCCAAGAAACTCTTGAGATATCTCTGAGGCACGATAGACCATGGGCTGAGATACACTGCCGGGAGTATGACACTCCGTGGATATACTGATGCCGATTGGGCTGGCAGTGTGGTGGATCGTAAGAGCACATCGGGATGTTGCTTCAATCTTGGTTCTGCTTCGATCTCATGGATGAGCAGGAAGCAGAAGTCGGTGGTTTTGAGCACCGTTGAGGCCGAATACATTGCAACAAGTATGGCCTGTTGTGAAGCAGCTTGGTTGCGAAAGCTCTTCTGTGAGCTGTTCGAGCATGTGCTAGATGCCACCGTTATCCTTTGTGATAACCAGAGGGGGATTCATTTGTTACAGAATCTCGGGTTCCACGATTGATCCAAGCATGTTGATGGCTGGTACCACTTTATCTGGGATATGGTACAGCGAGGCGCCGTAAGGCTCGATCATATAGGAACTGATGAGCAGGTCGTGGATATTCTCACAATGCCCTTGGGGAAGGTCATGTTCCTAACCTTCCGTGAGAATCTTGGAATCATGGAACGACCCTATTCTGAGGGTCCTGTTGAACGATGAGCTCCGGGAGCTCAAAGGGGGTTTTGGGGATAGCTTCTCGGAGCTATAAGCACTTATGGTGCTTCTGCCCCACCGTTGTGATTATTGAGTTGGTTCGCCTCTCATTTATCTGTGCCCCATATGCATCCTACCCATTGAGTTCAGGGCTCATGGGAAGTACCTCTCTCATTTGGCCAATGAGATGGGAAAGGCTAGAGACTAGTAGCAAAGACTGATGGACGCATCAGAATTTGTCGTACTCTCTATCTAGGATGGCACGGTCCAACCACTTGATCTGGGATCAAGTATAGTGAGGTTTCAGACCTCCGCCTGACTTCGGGTCAGATGAACCAACTTCGGGTTGGTTGGAGACTCTTTGTGAGTCCGATAGAGGTTTTGACCTCTGGGCTGAATCTGTCAGCCGAGAATGATGTCTTTGTGACTGACCCACTTTTGTTCTGAAATAAAGAGGCCAGCAAAGCAAGTTACGGCGGGATGACGCACGATGTTTGGATTGCACTAGTGGACGAAGTTCTCCCTAGTTGAGAGGGAGTGTTAAAATTGGACAACTAGGTCCAAACTCCGGGTTGTGCTGCTCAGATGACGATCGCAATATTTTTATTGGATTCCTCTTTCAGAGAGGTGTAAGATTGATCTAAAGATCATCTCGATCGGATGAGCAGAACATGTACTTTGAATTTATTCCACTTATGTGTTGGGTCGGCCTGGAATAAAATATTGACTTAAATGTCTTAAAGGACGTGTCACACACCCCCAAAGATTCCTATATATTGGAGAGACTTGGAGTTCATTTGACACACATCGATGTGGAGGAATTCTCTCTCTGGATAGCGTTGGAGCTGTGATATATATGGAGTGTTCTTTGCTAGGGTTGTTCTGGGGTTATGTGTGACACGCTTGGCTGAATGACCTATTGAAGACTTTGCTGGTAGAAGCATCCTGCTGATCGCCGTAACGTCACCATTTCCTATCTCTGTTTTGGCTTGTCTTCTATCGATCGTTTAGTATGTTCTATCTTCTTCAGTATTGTGCCCTAATCTGAAATGGCATAGAACAAGTTGAGAAATTTACATACAGCCATGAGTGGAACCCATCCTAGGAGAGGTTTATGAGGGATGGGATTCCATGATTGAGTTTGTGAGGACCATTGTTTTACAAAGTCAGTGCCCAGAGTATGAGACATCACCTGAGGCCTTCTTCACTGGCATAAAGGATATTCTTGTCAGCAGATGGGACAGAAATTGCACACCTTTACATTGTTTGGCTCACTCCTTGAACCCAAAATACTACAACCATGAGTGGCTGAATGGTGGACCTTCCCACAGATTCCCTCCTCACATGGATGGTGAAATCTCACAAGGGAGGAAAGATGCATTCAGGAGGATTTTTCGGGATAGGGCATCCCTTGATGAGGTGGAGGATGCCTTTGCATATTTTTCCATTGGCACTGGGCGATTTGCAGCCTATGATGTGATTCGAGACAGGGGGGCTAAGAAGCCCTATTCTTGGTGGGAAACTCATGGGGCAACAAGCCCTCCTCTACAGCAGTTAGCCATGAGGCTCCTCTCTCAGGTGACTTCATCATCTTGTTGTGAGAGGAATTGGAGCACATATGGGAATTTGTATAGTGTGAAGAAGAGCAGGGTTGAGTATTCCAGGGCAGAGACAATGGTGTATGTGCACAACAACCTTCGTCTCATCTACGGGCAGAGGGAGGATTGGTTGAAGGGAAAGACAAAGATGTGGGATGTCTTCCCTGATGATATGGGTCTGGACAACAGTGTTGAGTTGGCATTGGCCAACTTGGATTTCAATGCGCAAGTGCTAGAGCCTGTCACATTTGATGATGGAGTAGAGGCGTTGTCCTCCACACCAACAGATGCAGAGATACAGAGGAGGAGGATGCATTAGAGCTAGAGGAGAGCAGTGGTGAGCATGATGATCGGAATGAGGACAGTGATGTTGATTATGATGATGAGAATTGATGACTCTGACTCATTGAGGCTTCAGGCTTGTAGTCTTGTAGGCTGTAGTTTTTTTGTATTTTGAATTTTCTATTTCTATTTGCCATTGGCAGTGTACTTATGTAACACATTTTGATTCTGATGACTTAATGAGAAAACTACAGTATCTTACTATCTTCAATCTTGTCTTTTCGAGTAAATTTGACAATTGTATGATGTATCAATGTATCAATGATCATGTATGAGTATCTAAGATGATAGATCTTAAATCTATGTTTGAATCAATGAATTTTGTATGAATTTGTGTAAAAATATCTAATTTTTAATATATATATATATATATATATATATATATATATATATATATATATATATAACGTATCATATCCTGGAAGTGTCTTTTGTTCTCGGGGTCACCGTACTCCGACCCCACCTCGAACCCGTATCTCCGTATCCCCGTATCAAGTGACTTAGGTGCGAAGGTATTGGGAAAATCTACAAGTTATAGGTCAGAAATTGCAGGTCCAAATTTATGTGTTTGACCAAATTTGAAGAGCATTGACTATTGTTGAAATTGACTTGGTTGGAAAATGTTTAAAGGAGAGTTGACTTGGCTCTTTGTGGAGGTCTTGGTCTTGGTCTAGGGTCTTGGATATCTCACTTTGATCTAATTCTATAAGAAGACGATTGTTTGGGTTTTCCCCCTTGTGGGATTTTTCCCTGGCTTGGATCCTACATCTTGTGTTAGTTGTCTCTTGTGATCTTCTTGTTTTATGTTTTTCGTAATTGGTTGATGAAGAGAACATAATAAAAGTAATAAGAAACCAACATATATTCACAAGCAATTATCAAGAAAGAAAAATCAACCCTAATCTTCTAACATATTGATTTCTCAACAAAATTGTACTAGTTACTTTTGGGTTGTTTTATGTTTTGAAATGTTCCTAAGAATTTTATCTCACTTCCAAGTATTAATGGTTCAACGTGGATAGACTTTGATAGTTTTTTTTTTTTGTGCATAATTAACACTAATAAATGTAATATTAACATTTCTTCTTATGATAAAAAATGTTATAAAGCTTAAGTCATATATATATATATATATATATATATATATATATATATATATATATATAATTTCACAAAACATGATAAATCAAGAAACAAGAGTTTTATTAAAAGTAATATTATAAAAGATGATGTCATTATTTCAATAAAGGACTACTGTATTTTTTTTTTGTAAGTTCCTTCAATATAATTCTATTACGATAATTGATATTACATTGATAGCTCGTTTTCATCAAAAGGCACTCTGAGATCCCAGATTCCAAGTTTGAAGACAAAATTTCACCATCACTATCTATAAAGGCCTTGGCTACCATAGATAACTTCCCAAAGGCTTGTTCAAAACCTTAAAGAGGACAATGCGAGAAAAATAGGGTTGAGCTTCATTGTACCTAACCCATGTACGGTTACATTTCATACATTGTACTATGAGTAAAACATACAAAAAGACTAGTGGTTAAGAATGGCATGCCAATAAGCCATGATGACGAACTAGAACATAAAAAAATAATAGTAACCAATTTGCAAAAACGAAGTGCAACAACCATGAGAAGTTGCAAATCCGAGATGACCACAGGAGAGAGTGGAGTAGAATTGCCTTGCGACGAGACCCAGCTTGAGCGTTGATGATTGTTGGTGCTTCTAGTTGCACATCAGACTCAGTATCTAAGTCAGACACCACAAAACGCTCTATTCGTGTTAACTTGGCCATAATATCATCCAAATTGTATTGAATGTCCTGGAGAATTCTCTCAATTTCCTCCTAACCTACAAACAACTGATAATTGTTGAATTATTTGTCGTGAATTACCATACGAAGCAAAGTTTCTAGTTGACGGTGCATAGACAATGAATGAAGGAAGTAAGCCTCCTTTTTCTGAATTTTCCTCAGTAAATAATCCACCTAAGACAACTGCCAATGATCTCAGAGTCAAAAAGATATGATTGGTCCCCAAATTCATTTGCATGTAAGTGAAGAATTTCATTCCTCACTTCTAAGGGAACCAAATCAAAATGGTAAGACATTGAATCCCAACCAAAGAGACGTTGACGACGAGACAAGGATGAGCTTAAAGCACCACCATGGCGGTTGGGCAAACGCCACCCAGGGGCCATGTATAAACATCAACTAGGAGTATGGACGAACAAGAGACAAGAACGGACATACAATGTTTACTAGAGTGGCAAACCCGATGGTAATGGTGTCACCAACCATACAAAGGAAGAGAACTATTTTCTAGTGGAGGGTATGATATGAAATAATGAGGCTCAAACTTACTTGTTTACCCTACCTCCCAAAGGAGCAGATTTCGCAAAGGATAAAAACAAATTAAACCTGAAAATTGCAGGTTAGTTGTGATAAAACCCTGACCCTTAACTATATCAGAACCAGATAGAAAATGTACCAAGGTACTAGACACCATAGACCAATACAAGACAGTTGAAAGAAATACCCACAAAATTAGAGATTTGGGTTGACGAGGTGGGCAGCACAGCAACCAACTCAATAGAAGGACTTGTCTTTGTGTTGTGGACAAATAACACAAAAAACATTGACACCTATAGGGACATGAAAGACTACAAGAAAATATGGCACAAATAAACCAACGGATGGTAGACAGGAATGAAATTGTGGTGCAAGGAATTACGAAGACAGACCTTCCTTCAAAACTGTAGACTCCCACCTTAGTAACCAGGAGCAACACAATAGGTGGAGCCCTTCCACATTTGAAAAAACAATGTTATATTCCACCACACTGAAACTAATCCCATATATTTATAAATGGGCATATACATGAGAGGATCAAACAAACGAGAGAGAAACCCAAATGTGAAAAAACAAAAGGACAAGTGTATATCATGGCACGCATTTTAACGAAGTCATGAAAATCCCAAATCATGTGCCTCTGGATGCAATGTGTCCTGTATATGTCAAGGTCACTGCATTTTTTAACCAATCCTCCCTGAGAGAGAGTAGCCATAGTAGTTTGTGATGGACAGAAATGAACAAAGGGAATGTCGTAATGAAACCCCACCACTACCAATTGCCCGCATTTACAGCAATGTGACGAGGGTGGGAAAGTGTAACGTTGAGGGTGGTGAGGGTGCCACGCTTGGATGGGATCAAGACAAGGGGGAGCATGGCTCTCATACCCAAGTCATCATCTCCTTCACCAGTCTAATTGAGCATCTTAATCATATTACCTGCCACACTTAATAGCCTTACTATCACCCCGATCTAGCAAAAGAACTATATTGTAATTAACCTCGCAAAAATTTGCAAGGCAATTAAATGAACAATAAACGTAATATTAACGTACTTTATATGAAGAAGAAAATGTTGCTCATGATTTAGTTTATAAACAAGAAAGATAACAAACCAATTTCAATAACATTAAAATTTTGATGGAAGAAACAAACGCTTAAACTAGACTTAAAATATTTGATATTTAACATTTTTAATAATTGAGAAACTATCGCTAACATATTCAGAACTATATTTATTTGCGAAATTATTAATGAGATTTTCTAAAATTAAAACAAAGAAACTAATAATGGTATAATACGCTTTAAGGTTGCCCTTTATCTCTTGTTTTGAATACAAGTTTTTCAAGTGTTTAGTATAAGTTTAAATTATGTCAATTCAAAACAAAAACAAAAAAATCAAACCAATATTAAGATGAATTAAAACAAAAATAACTAAGATGTTAAAAAGTAGCTTATATATTTGAATCGGAAACCATTTTTCAACAACCTTATGGGAATTTTTTCACTGTTGAGCCTGCGCTCTGCCCTTCGTCACGCATAGGGTTTCTGGTTCTACGTGGGGTGCTCAGCCCAATGGCGGAATCTCAGGACACTCCTCCGCCTCTAACTCCCCCTCCTCCTCCTGAGGTCAAGGCGTTCAAGCTACTAATCGCTTCCCAACCTAAGAAGAAGAAGCAACTCGCCTCCAATTTGTCAAGCGACTGGATGAGATTCCCTCGGTGGCTCTCCCGCCTGAGGGTCAGATGAAAGTGGCCCTTTCCCTTGCGAACCGCGCGTTGGTCGGGCAGTTCACGGGCTTATGGCCCTCACCAAAAACCACGGAGGCTTGGATCACTCGAAATTGGAAGCCCCTCATTGCAAACAACATTACCTCATACTTCTTGGGGCAGGGCTTTTTTCTGTTCAAATTCAACACAAAGGAGGATAAGGACTTGATCTTCAGAAACGAACCTTATTTCATGGGTCCTCAAGGGTTGTACCTAAATCATTGGACTCCGAACTTCAACCCCTCGGAGTATGTCCCATATGTCGTTTCAGTCTGGGTCAGACTCCACAACTTGTCGGTGCACTACTAGAACTAGGAATCCTTGCAACAAATCGACAACGCCCTCGGGAAATTCATAGACAGAGCTAAAAACAAAGACCAATATGACTTCACCATAATCTGCGTGGAGGTGGACCTCAAAGTTGGGTTGCCAGAAGCCATCAAGCTAATGGTGGGAAACTGGTCCCATCTGCAGAAATTAGATTACGAAGAGTTGTTCAAATGCCGCGGATGTCATGAGTATGGCCACTTCGCCAAGAACTGTCCTAAAAATGCAGCCCCAGAAAAGGAGAAAGAAGAAGGATGGCAACAAGCCAAGAAACCCAAAACGAGCCTTAAGCCAGGGCCAACGGAGAAAGGAAAGGGAAGTTCAGCACCCACGGGGATTATTCCTAAAGCCAAACTCTCCCAGAAAGGCCAAGAGAACAGCTTTGCGGCATTGAGTTCAGAGACGGGAAGTTTAAGAAATCGATCCACAGAACATGGAAAAAGACCTCCAAATGCAGGAAACCCTAGCACCATTGAAGATTGACGAATATCCTGGAGGAACCTTGAAAGCCAAAGATATTCACTGAGGGGGAAGATAAGAATTCAGAGGAGTCGGAGGAAGAAGGAGAAATTGGGGACTCCCAAACTTCGGTCAGAAGATCTACCAGGGGACGAAAATCCTCCAGGGAAAAGAGAGAACAAGAAACCTACATGGAGAAGATGCAGGAGACCCAGCCGACCCTAGAAAAGATGTTGGCAAAAAACCCTAAAGCACACAGAAATCAAAGACAGGGCTCTAAAGGAGCCCTCTCAGCTCAAAAAAGGAAGTAATTAAGATCGTCTCCTGGAACTGTAGAAGGATGGATAGCAACCTAAAAGAAGAAGCAATGAAAAGTCTAGTAAGGTTGGAAAGGCCCGATATTCTTCTCATTCATGAGACCAAAATGGAGGAAATGGACTTTCTCCATAAAGGCAAGCAATTTTTGGGAGAAGGGGGAGGTGTCGCAGTCTCCTCTAAAGGTGCCTTGGAAGGGTTGGGAATGTTATGAGACGAGACATGCTTTGAGAAAATCCAAGTTAAACTTAACTCAAACTGGATTTTTGCTCAGCTTTTTCATCTTCACACCAAAGAAACTGTGAATCTCTTCAACATTTATGCTCTGGTCTTCTTGGGAGACAAAAAAGTACGCTGGGAATCCATTAGGGAGCTAGCAAATGAGATTCAGATGGATAATGTCATTCTTGCTGGAGACATGAACATCACTTTAAGTCAAGAGGAGAAGCGAGGGGGCAGCATTGTAAGGGATCCAGTCAGGGAATGGGTGGAAGAGCTCATTCAGGACTGGGATCTGTTGGACGTGAAGCTACCCAAGGGCAAATATACTTGGACCAATAGAAGATCGGGTCCATACCAAATTGCTGCAAGGTTAGATCGTTTTCTCATCCAGAGCTCCTTCTTACTTTTAGGTCTTGGTGTCAGTTCTTCTATTCTTTCTTCATCGATCTCTGATCACAAGCCTATTAGACTTGAGCTGAAGCCGCAAATGAATTTGGGACCTATTCCCTTCTGTTTCAGTGCCCTCTGAGTGCAGCGATCCGACATTTTGGACAGAGTTGAGGAATTCTAGAAACAACCTGTCAGTGGATCCCCCTTACTTGTATGGGAAGAAAAGCTGAGGAGAGTGAAGAGGGCCTCAAAAGCTGGGCTAAAGCCCTCCCCTCTCTAACTGAATCAAGGTGGACGACCTAGGCCTGTTTGGAAAGTCACCAGAAACAAATGGAAGAGATGGACATCTCGAAGAACAACTTAATCCTGGAAGAGGAGCTCCAGGCTAATCTCCATAAGGCTTGTATTCGAGAGGAGGAATATTGGAGGCTTAAATCTCGCAATTTATGGCTACAAGCTTGGGACAGGAACACCTCCTTTCACAAGCACACTCAGGCCAGAAGAAGCTTTAACTCTATAGTGGAGATAACCACAGGAGATCAAACCTTCTCTGACCACACCATCATCAAACATGTTGTCCATCAGCACTTCAAAGATTTGTACAAAGAGGACAAGCAAGCAAGCCTCAGCTCCAATATGCTCGAGTTGGTCCCGCTAAAGGTCAATGTCCAAATGAATGCTATGCTGACTGCTCCTATCAAAATCAATGAAATCAAGCAAGCTCTTAATGAAATGGATTTGAACAAGGCTCTTGGACCGAATGGATTCACTGCTTGATTGATTAAAACTTGTTGGAACATTATCAAAAAGGATCTCTACAAAATGATCTTAAAGTCCCAGACCTGCCACAAGATTGGGCACAGCACCAACTCGGCCTTCTTGGCCCTTGTACCTAAAGAGAAGAGTGCAAGTACTTTCAACAGATTCAGGCCAATCTCACTCTGCAACATTGGCTACAAACTCATCACCAAAGTCATGGCCAACAAACTGAAAGGCCTTCTTCCAAAAATCATCCCTGACAATCAAGGGGGATTTGTCAAAGGTAAGCAGATAACTGATAACTTCATTCTACTTCAGGAAGCGATCCATTCAAGCATCCAAAGACGAGAAAAAGGCATGGCTATCAAATTGGACCTGGCTAGTGTGTTTAACATAGTTAGGCACAAATTTCTCTTTGGGGTCATGCAGCAATTTGGGGTTTGATTGACGCTTTATAAACTGGGTCAAGGCCTGCATTGTGAAACCATGGATTGCTCCTCTCATCAATGGGCGTGTTGCGGACTTCTTCAAGGCAAGTCGTGGGATAAAGCAGGGATGCCCCTTATCCCCTCTTCTCTTTGTCATTCAGGCTTTTGTCCTTAGTTTTATACTGGAGAAAAGGCAAATAGAACAAGAGCTTATGGGTCTTAGGATCGTCGAGGGAGTCAGAGACATAAACCATGCTCTCTTTGTTGATGACTCCATTCTCCTGGGGGTGCTTCTGCCATCTCAGCCTCCCGCTTCAAACTGGAGCGGGATCGCTACTTCCTTGAGTCTGGAAGTGAACTCAACAGGGGCAAATGCTTTATTTATGCTTGGAACCTCACTAGCTGAGAGCTAAGCATAGTCACCAGAATTTTGGGCTTCAAAAGTTCCACGAAATGGGGTTCTTTTAAATATCTCAAGCTACCAATCTTCCAAGGACGCCTGAGTGGGAGGGACTGGCACCCTTTGCTGGACAAATTCAAGCTTAAAATGGAAGCCTAGGGCACGTCGTGGCTCAATCTAGCAGGTAAGACCGTTCTTATTAAGTCAGTTCTTAACAGTCTTCCAATTTTTCAGATATATGTTTTGTTGGCTCCGATGGGCATTCTCCGCAAGATGGAGCAATCCATTCGCTCCTTTTTCTGGAAGGGAGGGAAGAACAATTCTAAGAGAATCTCGTTGATCAGTTGGAATAAAATCGCCTTGCCACTACTAGAAGGTGACCTTCACATAGAAGATCTCAGGGAGCACAACATCGCTCTGGGGGCCAAGATCTTATGGCAGCAGGTGGCAAGGAACCCGGGATGGGCGCAAGTTGCCTTGTGGAAAAAATATAGCTTTGGAAGGCGCCTTCGCAGCCTGGAGAATTTCCAATCTAATTGTCAGGGCTCCCAGATTCATCAGCTGTGTAAACGCGCTCTTCTGTTATTGCGCGACCACTTGTATTGGATTCCAAGCAATGGGAAACGAATCAGACTGTGGGAGGACAGGATCATGGACGCAGAAGTTATTAGTGAGGACCCTGAGTTGTTGGAGCTAAAAACATGGATAATTGCAGGGGGTCGACGCACGATGTAGGACATTTCAAATTGGGATAATAGCAACTGAGTAGGATGTTAGAAAATAGAGATTCCTGCACATCTGGAGCAAGCATGGGCCAAATTCATGGACGCGTTGGCTGGGAAAGCCCCCTAAACGTAAGGAAAAAAGACAAAAGGGGTTGGAGTTCCTCGAAGAGATGCCACTCCGTAGCAGAAGGCTATAGATGTCTTAAAGCCATTCCCACTGTCACCCGGAACCCGGCGATTTGGAAAGGGATTTGGCAGGTTATAAGCTTTCCGAAGATTGATATTTTCATTTGGAAGTTGGGGCATAGTAGTGTCCTCATAACTGAAAATTTGCAACACCGCGGCCTCCACAGCCCCTCTCGGTGCCTGCTTTGTCAACAGCAGGATGAAAATATGGTTCACATCTTTATTGAGTGTCGCTACGCCCAGGACATATGGAACGAAACTTTGTTGATTTGGAACAGCGTCCCCACCCTTCCATCCAACATCACGAGTTTGTTGTCCTTTTGGGGAGACATGTTCCCTAAATCCTTCCCCGGGAGAGGCTTTCCTTTCGAGAGTTGGATGATTATCCCTAAGCTCATTTGTTGGAAGATTTGGCTTCAAAGAAACAATCGGATATTTAAAGAGAAGGCCCTTGACTAGTAGCAAATCGATGTGAAAATCAAAAGCCTATTCAAAGAAATAATGCAAGCCAAGGTGAACCAAAAGCAAGCTTGTAGCTTAAATCAGCAAGGCAAGGAGTGGTGTCAGCGACTGGGCCTAAATCTCCCCACAAGACAAAATATGGAGAAAGGAAGAGAAGAATGGAAAATCAGGTTAGAGGATGAGGACTTCGACAAATGGAGAAGCAGCACAGATATCCACACTATGTTTTTTTAAGGCGCAGCAAAGGGGAATCCAGGGAAGGCCGAAGGCGGAGGAATTATTCGTTGCCCTTCAGACCAAATCATTTCCCACTTTCCCTGGGGTTTGGGGATTACCTCGAACAATCAAGCAGAAGCCATGGCTCTTGTCCAAGGCTTGAAAAGCTGCAAAATCATGAAATCAAGCAGGCTCGCGTTATTGGAGACTCACAAAATCTCATTGGCATGATTGTGACAAAATCGATCCCCAAAGATCTCTGCTTGCAATGGTTGTTCGATCGTATTAATAAACTGATCGCGTCTTTTGACAGACTTCAGTTCTTTCATGTCCTTGGGAAAAATACTACAGAAACAGATCTTGAGGTCAACATTGTTGTTTCTTTACATGCTGGATCTCTCCTCTGCGATAAGGGGGATTCATGGGACCCTCTGCCTTAGTCGACCTCTCCCTGTCATGTATTTTTGTCTCTTGCAGCAGCAATTTGTTTGTATTAGAAAGTATGCTAGTCAATGGGAAATTGTTAGATTGAATGTAAGAAGCAGAGTAGACGAACTTTGCTGGTTCGAAAACCCCCTAGACTTTGGGTCTTCAAATGTAAATCACCAAGCATAAGCCTCGAAATTTTTGAAGCAATATAAACATACTCGTTTCTGTAAAAAAAAAAATAACTTATATATTTGAATCTTTTGTAGCCAAGTTCATTTCCTTTTGTAACTGAAGTTCATTGTGAAAAAAAGGCAATAACAAACTTCTTTGAAATTTTAGCAAACCTGTACATTCAACATTTCTTTAATAGAGTATGTCGTCGCACAGAATGTCTAGACACCGCGACAACAGCTCAGATCGAGGGCTGTCACCCTGATCCCTAATCTCTTTGTTTAATTTGTCTCCTTATAGCAGACTAAGCGGGATAGGCCCTATGGAAATGGAATGAAAGAGAACTAGTTGGGAACCAACTAGTTCATGAGACACATTTAAACGATCAAATAGTTGTAAAAGATCTTGCAAAATTAAATGATTTGATTAAAATTTGAATGATTGATACAAGTGTCTTATGGAGTCAACTATCACGCTAAAGAAATTACAACCAAGTACTTAATGAGAAACCATTGTTATGCAATGCTAACTTAAAATACAGAATGCAAGTAATATGATTTGAAGGAGCGAGATGAAGCAAGCTTCGAAAATGAGAAGTGATGTTAAAATCTCGAAACACTTAAGTTACAAATTATCTAATTCAACCACTAAGTATTATATGATTTGTCACAAATCCACAATAGAACTCTGAAAAAGATATCGATCACATTTACTTGAAAAGTTTCCTAAACATTAATATTCAATAAATATCCAAATTCAAGTAAATGAAACAAGAGTTAATTACACATTAGGCAATTTTAATCGATAAAAAATATTTAAAAATTTAAATGTCGATGGTTATCAAACCCAGCTGAAACATGTAAAAACAATTAGCATTTAAATCTCAATAATTATTCATCAAGACATACCATGAAAAGTCGATGCTAAATAAACACTTCGTCAAGCAATTTATGGATTAAATGATATTCTAAAATAATGCAAATCCAAAAATTATTTTTTCTCTTATAGTTAAACTTAAAATATTTAAAAACTTTAATCGTGTCAACTATAAGAATTTCGCCAAAGTTAAATGTTTTCGTTAAAGGCCTATAATTTTACCACATTAACTATAGCTCCAAAAAAACATAATTTCAAAATATAAATGGCCCTTCAATTTATAGAAAAAAATAAAATAAAAAATTCTAATGTCAGAAATTAATTATGGAATTTTTTAAAATAAAACTAGTAGTAGAAATTAATTTTTTTTTAAATTGATTTTAAAATTTTATTAAAACCCAGCGCTAAACTTTGAAAGTAAAATAAAATTAGAAAATCAAAGATCCAAAAGAAAATCAAAATCGAAAACTTACAAAAACTGAAAAGGAATAAAAAGTTGAAAAGTTAATACACAAATTCAAATCTCATGAAATAAAAATGTTAAAGTTTAAATGTTAGTGTTTTGAAACGAAGGTTAATTAAATTAACAATACATCCAAACTTAATAAAAGTAGAATCGAACGTTATGAATCGATTTGATTGAAGTTAAGTTATGAGGAGTGGAAGAGGCAGCCATCCAGCAAGAAGAGGAAACTTGGAGGGAATGCGATGGAGCTTGGAGAAAAGGATATGGCGGCAGCGTGGAGGAAGAGGTGGGAAGAGGTAGCGAGGAGACGCGGAAAAAGGAAGGTTGCGAAGAAAGCAGCGGAAGAAGGCAGGAAATGCGATGAAGAGGAATCTGCATATGGAGTTGGCAACTGTCTATAGTAGCAAATCGAGGAAAGGATACAAGGAGTAATGAAAGAATGGAAAAACAACAGAGAAGAACAGTTGTGTTAGGGAAATGACAGCGACGAGGAGAGAGGAGTTAAGGACGCAAACAGAAAAAGGGCTCACACAGAGATGGAAAAGAGAGCGGAAAGAATAAGGGATGCAGGACAAAAGAATGACGGGCAATGAGAGAAAAAAAAATGCAAGTTTTCTGAAATGGTCGGAAGTGTTAAAAAAAATCAATTTTTATGATGCCTAGAAAATGAAAAATATTTTACTAAAATTTTATCTCTATTAAACACAAAAAACTCTAAGGAAAATAACCTCAGATCCAAAAATTCTTTGAACTCTCCTGCAACAGATTTATATTACGAGACAAAATCTTACCCTCCAGGGCCTAGATCTTGCTCAGATCTTTGAATTTTCTATGAAAAACTTCAGATATCACCTACACAAAACCAGAAACCAAAACCTAGAAACCCCAGCGAATATACAAAAATATAAAATTGAAACCCCGAGTTAAAAATTAGAAAACTAAAAAAAATTATAAAAATTTACACAACTACAAAAAAACATATTTATACAATATATTTACAGATCTATGCACAAGAGTTGCAGATCTATCACATTTGAGGAGTATAAATCTGACTTCGCTCACAGATCTGAAAATTTAAGGCTTTTACTAGCCAAATCTAACTTTAAATTCAATAAAAGTTAAGATAATTTTTTAATTTACGCACAAGCCTTATAAAAAACCCTGCACAAATAGAACTTAAAATAAGCTTAGGGAATTAGATCTCAATGACACTTCAGATCTTATTTCCTTGGGAGTCAGCTAGTCCAGCCGAGGACTTCCCCAAATGCGCAATTTTAAATTCGAGAGATTTTTGCACACTTAAAGTTAAACTGTTGAATCAATAGAGAAATAAGATAAAAATAGAACTTTCAAGAGTTAGAGATTCTTGCTAACTCAATACAATTAATATTCTTACCCTAAATCCAATAACCTAAACAAAATAGGTACTACTCGGGATAAGGACACACTGAATCTAATTAACTAAACCTAACGAGAGTGAGCCCTATTATCTCCATCACATTGGCCTTAAGGATTCTCTTTGATTTCTTCTTCCTCGGAAAGGGGAGGCTCAAAAAAATGCCATCATTTTGGACAATTGGTTTGCCTCTTTTTCTTTCTTGGTATTTTCTTAGCCCCCAGATACATATTTTGCAAATGACTTGTTTGAAGACACTTACGGCATCAAAAACTCTGTTTTTTCGTAGTCAGAAACCTATGTCCAGTGAAAATTATTGTGTTTCAAAGTGATGTGATCTAGAAGACCTTTGCTTAGATAAATTTCCACATATATTCTAACAAAGGTAAAAAAGTCTTTTCAACTCTTTCCATATCCCCTTTTTTTAACTTGCCCAATGTCTTCAAGAACTTTATGGTGCCAGAAAAGAACAAGTAAATTTGAAGGTCGTACCCAGATCAGCGTGGAAGTGACCACCATTAATGCGACATCAAACTCTGGAAACCATGGGGTGATACATAAACCTACATTTCCCCAAAACCATGGCCCTTCCTATAGAATGTAATCAAGTTCTTTTTGGGTGTCAGATTGGGCTGAAATCCTTTGGAGCAGAGACAATGTCACAATTTGGTGTCCATAACGAAAATATCCATTCGGTAAGAGCTTTTGGTTTCAGCCATAAGCCATAGAATCTGCATAGGGTTTCCCTTTTTGGGAGGGCATAAAATAGAGATGAAACCTCTACGTTGTTAACATCCAAGGCTTGGGCATGTTCCATTTGGTCAACAATATAAGGACCTGGTACAAATTGGCGTTGATTTGCAATACCAACTGCACCCTGCCCTCACCCCCCTTGAACTGCATCTTTAAAGATACAGTTGTTCCATTTTATGTCCTAGTACCCAGAGCACCTCCACAGCCTAGAATTCATTATTATTATTGAATATATGGGATACATTGGTTTCTTTAAGGAGAGTGAAGTCATGGAGGACCTCCCTTCATACTGCAAGCATCAGAATTTTATGGGAATGCCCTAATTATTTTCAATAGACAATTTTAGAGATATAACCAAATATGAAGATTTAACCCATAGAACAACTAATTTTCTGCCAAAAGTTTTAATGAACTGAAAAATCAACATATATTCATGTTCTCACAAGGGAGGGAACATTTCTGATGGAGGACAAGGGATGCTTTCCCCAGCATCGATGAAGGCCATACAAGAAAATGGGGAAGATACGTGAAGAAACCCACAACCGACACTTTGCATATAATAATTGTTTCACCAGAAAAGAAAAGAAAAGCAAAAATGCCTTACCTGGAAAGTGCTTATCCTTTGGCCGCATTATCCAGAATAAACCTCTAGCACTACGTTCTACAGGACCCATAGAGGCATTATTGGGATAAGACTCTGACAACGATGGGGCGGCATAACTTTGCACATCCATTGAACTTTACCATCTGAAATCGCCACTCAAAATGACAAAGAACTGGGACACCGACTTAAAACCCGTTTGAGCTAGTCCTTGCCGACCATAATCCTTGCAGATGTTAGAGACAGGGTCAAGAAAATCAAGGCTAGAAGCGATGGTTTTAAGTGCAGGGAGAGCTCCAAGTGCAGCAGCCACAACAAGGTTGGAGATGCAAAGCAAGGAAAAGCTAGGGTAGTGCACCATCGTTTCCATGTGTCCAAGAAAAGAGAGCTTTTGTTCTTAAGATATAATTAATAATATAATACTTTCATTGTTTTTTATTTTCTCAAATATAATTAAAAATATAATATTTTCATTGTACATGTAGAAAAGAAAAATGCATTCACTTGGACAATATTACAAGTGAATATTACAAGACACATCATCTAAAGGATGCTCCCAAATCAACCACCAAGAATCCGGTATAAGTGGTTGGTCAAATAAAAGAATGGGTCCTTGCCAATAGCATAAATTCTTACTTGGTGGGAATAGCATAACCATACATAAAAGAAGTCAATCAAAAGCATTATTAAGGACCATTTAAATCAGATTTAACATGCAGAAGCTATTATTCTAGCATCTCATGGCAAATGAAAGCCTTGAGAATTTATCACAATCCTATCCTCGCGTGTAAAGCATCTCAAGCCCGTAACTACTATTTTGAACAATCTAAAAGTCAATCATTTAATTAGAGTTAGTTCAAGACATACCAAATTAGAGTTAGTTCATGACATACCAAATTAAGCCAATTGCAATGTCCTGGAAATAAAATGCAGTCACACCACAATGAAAGTAGCCACCACGGTATAATAAGCCAGATTACTGGAAACAATTTCAGCCAGCGTAGTTTCTATAAATAAATTAAGCCATGGTTTCTAAAAAATATTTGGACCAGCAATGTTATGCTTATTGATTGCACCAGAGAATCGAGCAAAGAATTATAAGAATCAAAGGGTCATACACTTCTATAGTCATTCAACTCAACAGAGGCATTTTGCAAAGGTGGTCATGGTCAATACAACGCAATGCAAGAATGTGTTGGAGTCATACGATGATTCTTCAACATGCTATATGAAAAACATTATTAATGATCTATTACCCACATGCCATGTACCCGTAAACAATACTGGGAAACTGGAAAACTAATGGTAAGGGAATCAACAAACTTCTTGCGAACGAATTTTTTGCAAAAAAACATAGACAAAAACGTGCAACCACAACTGCGCTATAGAGATAAACATTCATGAGACTGCATCTTGACTGAACAGCTCACACAACTTACAATAAGTAATAGGAGACAAATTGGAACTACTAATATCTCCAAGAGATCAAATAATACATATACAAATTTCAAATATAACTAAGAACGATACTTCAATCTATTTGAACAGACCAATCAAGAAACTAAAAAATGTGTTAGTGCCGCAGTGGAATACAATAAATTTGTAGTGACTACTAGCAATTGCATTTAAGTGCTTTTCAGAGCTCCATTTCTTAGTCCTACCACTAGAGTTGCAGGAAAATCCATCAGATAAGAGAGAAGACAACTGAGACAATACTTATATGAGAAAGCTGAGATGCATCGAGTATATCATTTTGGATTTGAAAAGGGAAGAATATTTTTGGAAGATTGCATCCTAAGTTGAAAAATTTGCCAAGATAGTAGTTCTTTCTGCACAATTTGGAATAATAACATATACTAAATATATATATATATATATTATACACCCTTCTCAAGTAGAAGCAAAAGAATCCCACAAAGCACAAACAGAAAACAAGTACACTATACTAGACACGAGGAATTGGACAAGATATCTTTTATATTTGCACCAGTTGGAAAGGCCCTACATACTCAAAATTATGCTATAAAAAGCCTGACAAAATTTCTCTGGAAAAAATTTCCCTCACCATTCTACTGCAAGTGCAATTGTGTTCATGAAACGGAGACTTCAATGCGACCTCATAGACAGAAAGAAGCAAAAAAGACTACCATCTAATTCTACATTCTAATTCGGATATCTTAAACTGTGCAAGGAATTGAATGCTGTTTCAGATATCCTACAAGAATTAAGAAGATAAGAATGACCAACTCCAAATCAGGCAGATGGCTCAGAATTTCCCGCAGCTTCACTTTCAATGGCCTCCACAACACCAACCTCAGCAGGACGTATTACTCTGTCATGAAGCATGTACCCAGGCTGCATACAAATCAAAAGCATATTAAATATTTTCCAGAATCAGACCAATACGAAGTATTTGATAGGGGCAACCAAAAGACATGACATCAATAGTAACACTCATTAAAAATACATCAACACCCATTGCACCGATTAATTATATTTTTATGATGGGTTACTGATATAAATTAGTAAAATTACAATTTATGCTGTGCACCGAGTTTGTGAGGCAGGTATGAAACATCCCATGTTTACACAGAATGTCAAGATGTCCCCTGTTTATATGGGGGATGCCCAGAGAGGTGGGGAATGCCCCGTATTCTCCCTTCTTGAGAAAGGGCACCACCAAGAATGGGGAACACAGGAAACATCTTTTCTTCAGTCTCCTCCTGGGCCTTTCCAATTTGCCATGAGTCGTTGATACAAAGTCTTTTTTTGTTAGACTGTTTTAAGAGTTGGTTGATAATTGAATACTCCTCGAGTGATTCTACGTGTCTATAGCTTCTATTTTGACAAACACATCATTTTGATCAATTACTATCTGTGCCATACTCATTGTCATCATCATTTTCCATCACTCGAAACTTCCGCTATGCGTATGCTATACCAAATGCTTTCATCTTTGTTGAATTGCATTTAAATTTGCATACTTTTAACTTAAACGACTAGTTTATGTTTGAGCCCTTATTTTTCTGTTGATCATCTCCCAAATCCTAATCTAAAACTCCAGAGGAAAAGCTCTATCGATTAGCACATTATCTTGAAATCCAAATTTCTTTTGAAAGTGATCCATCTCTAAATTTTTCTAGATTTCCTATCCTACCAAATATCTTTCCTCACATCCTCAGCTTTAAATTCCTCAACAAGAATATTAGGATTATATTACTTTTAAGCCTTCATTTAATAAGGTACAAACATATATTTGAGTACATTTTCTTTTGCTCAATGTCATCTGCAATAGATTCTCTAAAAAATACCACTTGTAAAATCATGACTACCCTTTTCCACCGTATTCTCATGCTCCTTGTAGACCATTGCATAATCCTTAATTTTCAAATTTTGATCAGCCATTGTATTTTGTTATTGTAATATATGGCAGATATCTCAAATTTATAGGTCTATTCTAATGCCCCATGATAATGACTCATTTAATACATAGCCCTTAGTATTCTTATAACATATTCTCAAGATACTATTTGCAAGAGGGAATTTTGATCCAGAGCACAAATTAAGAAGTTTGTCAAGTGTAGTGCCTGTTACCCCTCAAAATGCATGAGAATTTTCAGGTATTCTTTCCAGCAGTTCAAGCATTGTTATTATGATGACTTTCAGCTTCTGGCAGAGACATTGTTATCAGTGATATCAAAGATTGTCTTTGGGATGGAGTAGAAATGAAAATTTATACCACTTTATTCCACTGATATTTGGACTTAGTATAATAACTGATCTGATCAACATTGAGGATGCATCTCACAGCAAAGGTTACACATTTGATGCATCATGAGACCCGCAACACATTCTAATAGCATGGTCAAAGATTATACATTTGATGCACCATCAGAAACTCAGCAAATTCCACTAGTATGGTCACATGGAGTCAAGATCCAGTGCGATAAAGAAAATAATAAATTTGCCCCTACAGGACTTTATATGTGCCTAAGCAACCAACCAAATCTACATGCATGTCTGGCACTTGTCATGCATGCAGCACATGTCCATATTTATCAGATTGGAAAATAGTTTTGGTTAGTCAATATGCAATTGCTTGCATTATAAACAAAGCAACAAGAGATAAGTGAATAAACCCTACCTTCAAAACCACAGCCACGCTGCCAGGCTGCTTACTAGCATCTTGAACCTGAAATACTGCCATATGTGTATGAGGATCAAACTGTTCATTTAGTGGATCAAACCTTTCAACTCCGTATTTTTTAAACACCTGAAATCCATATAAACAATGTTAGACTTATATTCTCAGATGAGAATACGACCCTCAAATCTCAAATTTAAATTATACTGACCAGTAAACAACAAAAGTTGCAAGGACAGGTAGGTTGTTACACCATCCCAAAATCATCAATGCATATCAAGTTTGAAACAAAACCAAGTTACAAAAGAAATTATTTGAATTACATCTGAAAGCTGTTTTTCAGTCATCGCCACCCCTTCCAAAAGCGTTTTCAGTAGTGGTGCCGCTCCACTTGAATCCTTGGAAGGGTCTATCTTGCTAAAGCTTTCTTTAACAACAGATGATGCTCTTGACAAGTTATCAGCAACATCTAAGAGGCTCTTGGCAAAGCTCTGCAATATATTATATATCAAAAGTACAGAAGAACTGTAATTAGCTCTTATTTGACAACATCTAAAATCTTTCAGATAATATAACTCACTGAAAAATAATACAAGAAATTCAACAAGAATGCTTAAATGTGACTCTAAAATGTTGCACACATCATTCACAAGCTCCCTATATAGGTTGAATAAAAGAACACCTGTATTGCAAATTTTTTTGTATTTTCTGCCTCACGCCTTGCCCTATCCATGACATTCTCTGCTTCTGCATAACTCCGAAGAACCTTCTCCTGCATCACCTTAATCTCATTGTTCTTTTTTTTCAATAAATCCTCTTTCTCCTGAACAAGTCGAATTAAATCCTCTGTTGAAATTTCTTTCTCTTCATCCGACGAGATTTCTGATTCTGAATCCGACTCTTTTATTTGTGAAGTCTTTTTAGGATCCTGTTTTTTACTGGCAGGCTCAACGATTTCCTCACCTTTACTAGCCACTGTACCCTCCGCAGATGAAACTGGATTTGATTCCTTCTGTGATACTTCTGGTGATGCAACAGACGAGAAAGGAGATGATGTGGGAGTTAAACATATAGAACGGGGTTGAGGAAATAATTGCATTTTTTCACTCACACTCCACTGCACAGAAGAATCATCACAGACGAACATTAGTACAAAACCATAAGGCTGTAAAAAACTGAAATAATCAATCATTTCATATCCCAGCTCACAGAATGAGATATGCCCAAAGGTAAAAGATTGATAGCAAGATTCAGAGGTAACTGCTAGCCTATGACATGTAAACATGCTGCAATAAAATCTACCTGCCATGCATAAGAGCAATAACCAACCTTTTCACCCTAAATAGTATACAAATGGCATTGGAAAATTTCCATGGATCACACACAATATTTTGGATGCAAAAGTGCATATATGTTGCTATGTAATAGCACATCAGTCAGTATTGCATATATAATTCAGGTTATCACAGATGCAGAACCAATCTGCAGATTTACAAGATTGATGATTCAAAGGACATAATTTGAAGTCCTTCTATGCAATCTATATATAGTATATACAATACTCATGGCATTAGTAAAATTCTCCAATGTTCCACCAAGTTTCCAGGATGGGGAAGTGCAGGAGAGGGGATACGCACAAGGGGGAGGTATATAAGCAACCCCAAAATTTAGGGAAACTTTGGGGAAACAGGTGGATGTCAGAATCATAAAAATTATTAAATTATTAAAAATTTAATATATAAAAATAAAAAATAAAATCCCAACAATATGTCAATAACTAAATAGTAAATCTTAATCATTATGAAATGTACATCTAAATTGAAACTCATCATTTTGTATTAGACTCTTATGAATTATCATTTCTGCAATGTACATCTAAAAGTAAACTGAATCAATCATTTGACATTATGCAATGTTCCATCCAAATTCATTGCTTGGCATTATCCAAGGTCCGTCTAAATTAAATGTGGTGGACAGCAAAATCACATCTGGATGTTGCTTCTCATTGGGGTCTACTTCAATTTCTTGGATGAGCAGGAAGCAGAAATCGGTTTCTTTGAGCACCACTGAGGGCGGATACATTGCAACTAGTATGGCCTGTTGTGAAGCTGTTTGGTTGACAAAGCTCTTCTGTGAGCTATTTGAGCACATGTTGGATACCACTGTGATCTTCTGCGACAACCAGAGTGGGATTCACCTTTCAGAGAATCTCGTGCTCCACGACCGCTCCAAGCACATTGATATCAGGTACCACTTTATCTAGGATATGGCACAACGGGGAGCAATAAGGTTCCAACACATTAGGACTGATGAGCAGGTCACAAACATCCTCACAAAGCCCTTAGGGAAGGTGAAATTCTTAGCCTTCCGAGAGAGACTTGGAGTCATGGAAAGACCCTCTATGAGGGTCCCGCTTGAGTTAAACATTGAGCTCTAGGAGCTCTTGGGGGGGGGCTTGGGGTACTTCTTGGAGCTATGAGCGACCATAGGGTGAGTGTTCACCTTCTACTACTGGTGCGCTATGTACAGGGTGAGTGGTTCACCTTCCCCTGTGATACCCCATGATGGTTGACATGTGTAGAGTGAGTGGTTCACCTTCCCCTACGATTAACATATGCATAGGATGAGTGGTTCACCTTGTCCTATGGCATATGATCAGGATGAGTAGTTCACTGTCTCCTGTTGATGCCCCTACATACATCCTACCCATATAGTCCGAGACTCATGGGAAGTACCTCTCATCTGCCCAATGAGTTGGGAAAAGTGGATAAGGACCACAACACTACAAATGGACGCATCGTGTACTCTCATACTCCCTATATCTAGGATGCATGGTGTTCTACATCTTGATCATTCAAGATCAAATCTTATTGGTGTTCTACCCCTGGATTGACTTTTGTCAGTGGAGAGTGGCAAGGTCTTGTGACTCACTCTCGATCCATTCTTCTTCATTATTACATCATGGTTCAACAAAGTTGAGATGAGATTCAGAGATGGTACATGACATCAGGATGGCATGATGATAGATGATGATGGATGGATTGGCAGGTGGAATTCCCCCTAGTTGAGAGGAAGTGTTAAAATTGGCAAGGCCAAATTCCACCTTGGGACAACTCGTTTGATGAAGATTATGATTGCATTAAATTCCTCTTTTCAAAAGGACCAAAATTGATATAAAGATAATCCAATTTGGACAAGCAAAAGTGTGTTTCATGAAGCCCAATGAACGTGACTCTTCACCTTCAACCACTTTGTATAAATACAAGTTCCCTCTCACCTCATTTGGCATCATCACCAACACACATATCTCTCCTCGTCTCATTGGTTCGTACAGCTACTGGGCAAATCTTCTCTCTCTCTCACACGTGTGGCAGAAGGACAAATATTCTGGGAAAACTGTGAGGTTGAATTTTAGGATTTTTGTGGGAGTTTGACTAGCATTAACCGAGCACTTTCACTCATCCTTTGACTGCAATTTTTGTGGGAAAAAATCATTTTTGTCTGGTCGTACAGTTTGGCACATGAATTGAGAATTTCACGACACTTTGACCCCAGAGCTGACTATAGAGTTGACCGTAGAGTTGACCAAGTTTGACCACACTTTTCAAGATTGTTTTGCATTGAATTTGACTACCTTATCAAGCCAAATTTGACTGGGTTTGACCGAACTTCAAGTAGATTGTTTGACTGTTGCATTGACCATCTTTGACTCTCTGGTTAGGGTTGAGTTTGACTGCAGTTGACTGCAAATTTGGCAGGGTTGTTTTGACTTTGATTTGGCAAGTCAACTTTGATTTTTTGTACTCTCTCTCTCTCTGTTGAACATTTGATAAAATAATAAGAAGATTTGATCAAAGGGTTTTCCCCACATTGGGGTTTTTCCCTGGCATCCGCCAAATCTGGTGTCCTCTTGTCTTGGCTTGTCTTATGCATTTTATTTTATGTTCTATCTACAGTTATTATCAATGTGATTGATGGTTAATGTGATTGCTATTGGAAATCTAATTTGAAATTGGGCAAAAGAAACATTGAAATAATTGTGCTACGCATAGAACATACCATTGTTAACTAAAATTAACAAATCTTGAATAGTCTTGAATATATGCGCTAAGAAGTTGATTCAAGTCAACTGCTTCTTGGGATATCACCCCTTGATCGTTTATGAATTGGGGAAGTAATGGTCAGCTGCTCCTTATGATATTTGCAGGGTTACTAGGCAAACCAAGATTATGATTACCACGACCTTCACTGGTGGTTTTGTTGTTGGCAGCAACAATTTGTTGTCACGTGAGAAGAGCAATTAGTTGAGCAAGTTGTTGTCCTTGAGCCAAAACTTGTTCAATCTCCCAATGCCCTTGAATCATTTCTTGTCCTTGTCATAGCAACCGTTGGTTCATTTGATGTTATCCATGGAGTAATTCGTTCAATACAATACCAAGGTCGTGTTCTCCTTGGCATGCTTAATCCCCCATGTCTGAATGGTGAATAGCCTTATTTCTTCTTATTGTGGTGTTGCATGTATCAGCAGGAAACATACAAGGCTCATATACTCACAGTTGGTAGGATGTTAGCGCTTTGAAACCACTGTAGTGAATTAGGGTAATTTTGCCCTAGTTTCTTAAATGGGTAGGGTTTCCAAATAACAATTTCTTATTTCTATATACAATAATTTTATTAAATACAAATCATTTCAATAAACAATGTCGGTGATTAATGTCATAAAACCCAAATAATTTTCAATAAATTGATGCCAACAGTTAATATCATAAACTCGGCCAATATAATCCAGCAATACCATCAATCCATAAAATTCAAGTATAAACTAAATACAACTATAACAAGTCTCATTAATATCCTAAATGGAAATCTACAGACGGATACGTAAATTCGACTTATTCATGTACCCTAGCTGGCCTCAGGACTATACTCGTTTCGTCTCTTAGAGTCTCGGACTTGTTTCGCGCTTCTTCAGAATTCAAGTTGTGGACTGACTTCAAAACCCTAGGGTCCATAATTATCTTTATCCTCGGGGATATATCCAGTCTAGTGGCGATAGCCAACAAAAAAATTCAAGATATCCCACTCAGCGTCGATAACTCGGATTTATCAACAAAATGGTTTTCTTAATTTTGATCTGTCACTTTTGGATTTGGGACTGCCCCAGGACCTGTGTATGTCACAAACAAACTACAAAAATCTCATTCTTCACTTGGCTGCCTCAGGACTAATATGTTAGCATATCCTCAGAATAATATGTT